>CM075200.1:5345000-5647500 GCA_037577475.1 Chaunax sp. Z400
TTTCATGAGCAGCGCCAGGAGGATCCACAGAGAGATCTCGAAGGGCTTCCTGACGTGGTCGAAGTTGAAGGAGAGGACGGGGAAAGCCTTCTTGTGAGCAGTGGAGTTAACCATATGATGGGAGTCCTCATCTGTCACCACTGCTGGATCTCTCCAAGTCTCGTTGTTTCCCGCAGCAGCATCATGACTAGCGGAGGCGCCGGAGACCAAGACGAGCAACAAAACGCACGTTGTCCCCGTCAGACGCGGACCGGAGCTCCTCCGGGAGGAACACAGCACAGCCATTTTCAGTGTGACGGCTGGTCTGCTGCTACTCAGCTCTAGACCCGATGAAGATGAGGATGAGGAATGAACGAGGAGCGAGCCTGATGCGCATTTTTACGCACAAACTCTCCAGACATTTTAGAATTCCGCATAGCTGTAGAGAACCAACAGTGGTTGATGACGCGAACAAACAAGCTGGGTTTTAAAATCACGTTTCTTCTCTTCGCCTGCTGAGAAGATTTCAGGCCTGATGGTTTGTTGCCTGGTTGATCCACACCTGTTGTCTCCTCCTCAGATGTCTCAGTGCCAACTTGTGTCGAGCACCAACATCCACACAGAAATCTCCCAGCTGATCTCTTTCTCTTTAATAATCAGCTCATTCACGTGTAGTGAAAGCGACATCTGCTGGAGAGGAGGACCTCCACCGCCTCCACAATAAACACACACGTTGTAGGGAACAGTAAGAACATCGACTTTGGTTTTAATAATACAAATAAACACAAATGCAAGACAATTATCATTTAATCGTACTGGAATATTCCTTTTTATTCTACTTTAAATTTTCACATCATCATATTTCACAGGAGAGAAAAATACATTTTCCTTCTTTGTTTTTAGTAGTTGAAGATTAACATCACTAGTTTTTGTTATACATTAAACTAGTTTACCTGTCATCTCAGCCAGTTGCAACCTTAAAGTAACACTTATATCTTAACACATCAATGGTAATCAGAGAACAATATACAGTGGTGGAAAAGTAGCAGTACTACACTGCAATACTACAAGTAAAAGTCCTGCATCCAAAAAAGTAAAAGTACAAATGTGATAGCACTCATTGTGCAAAACAAGCAATTTCAGGATCACATGTGTGATATTATTGTATGATAAAGAGTGATGCATGCATCATTTTAATGTTGCAGCTCATAAAAGGAAGGCTAATTTCAATTATTTTTTAAAAATTATTTATTCAATTATCTCATATACTTCTTTGAATTTTAATCTATTGTACAATAATAAACATAAAATCTGTTTGCTGATTTATGTTTTATATTAATATTCTAAGTCTGCAAAGTAACTAAAGCTGACAAATAAAAGTACAATATCTTCCTCTGAGTTGTAATGTAGTAGAAGTATAAATTTGCACAATTTCATCCAATCTTTGTACTATTTTTTTGTTTGTTTTTTTGCTATTTGAAGCAAAATATTAATAAATATTTATATTCACATATATAGTTGTTCTTTCAAATTGTACTTCTACTTTTCTTTTTGTATGGATACCTGTTGTATGTGCAAATAATTCTATTTTATGTGAATAAGAGTTTAAGAATTGACTGATTAGAAGCTTTTGTTGTGGCTTGGTCTGGAAACTATTTCCTGATTGCATGAGGTTGATGACAGCAGTGTTGGTGGAGACATACAGTCTCAAACTTTCCTGAACAAGGAAATAAGAGATATATATTATTATTATTATTATTGGCCTCTCATCTTGATTCTAAAGTTTTATGAGTTTTCATAACTGGTTTTTACATTATTGTTTTTTAAATTTTTTTTATCATTGGTGTTTATTTTAATGAGTTTTATGGACCTTTAACATATTGTTGTTTTATTGTTGTAATTTATAGTCCTGAAGTTTATGGGTTTAACTTTTAAGTGTGGTAATAATTTTTTGTTTTGTATAGTTTTATCTATTGTTCTTTGTTTTGGTTATTTTTTTCATGTCTGTTTTGTTTAAGTTTTGCTCTGTGTATATAAAAGATGCTACATAAATAATGTTGAGTTGAGTTTGATGTTTTGAAATCCTTATTGATATACTGATATTTGAACTTGTCACATAAAGGATGTTTGAATTGAGGCAGAATAAACAAATGATTCAGAGTTAATGTGTCCCCTCCATCTCTGTCAGTCCGCAGCCGAGAAGGATTAATAAAACCAACAATCATGGCTGGTTCCCACAGAGTCCCATGTCCTCCTCTGGCTAATACAGCCAGAGGTTTGTTTAAACTGAAATATATTTAATGAATAGGCTGTTGTGTAACACCAGCAGGCTGTTGAAAAGATTTGACAGACAGGGCAGCATTTGAAAATACATATCATGCCACACAAGATTTGTGAATGTCCACTCCGCTGCATGAACTCTTGGGATTTGTGGACGCTTTAAAGAAGAGGAAAATACGATTATTTTATTGTATTTCTCTACACAAGTATTATTTAAACCTGAATTAATTGATTTTTTTATGACCATATGAAGGCAGCAGCTGTAAACACAACACTGACATGCAATCATCTTTTTTAACATCTGCTTATTTACACATCCAGCAGTTACAGAGCAACATCCAAGTAAAATAAATACATAAAATCTAAAAAAAATCAAATCTTTAGCCGCTACTATGTTCTTCAGTCATTTTCTAAATGTGTCTGTCTGCTGTTTGGTGCTGGGTAGGCTGTGAACAGCTGCCAAAAACAATGCTGTGAATTAGAGGGAACCAATACAGTAAAGCTGTGGGCCCTAAAACCAAAATAATAAACTGATAGAAGATAAAACAGAAGAGATGAACAGCAGAGTTGAGTTAAGGTCAAGGTCAAATTTATTTATATAGCACTTTAAAAACAAACCGTTTTTGTACCAAAGTGCTTTACAACAAACATGAATGACATAATTAATAGAAACATGATACGTGGATGCAAGCATAGTATAAAGCAGACACAGACACAAACATAGACAGACATACATGCAATCAGACATTCAAGTTAAGAACAAAATGCCAGGGAGTGACAGTGGGTCTTAAGACACTTCTTCAATGAGTTGAGCAATTCTGCTGCTCTTATATTAACCAGGAGAATATTCCAGAGCCTCAGTGCAGCTACTGAGAAAGATCTGCCACCGAAACGTTTTCGACGAGAACGTGGGACAGTAAACAGACTCTGTAGTGTATGGGGATAAAGGTTCTGTAAGGTAGCTTGGAGTGAGGTCGTGCAAGGCTTTATATCCAAACAGAAGAATATTGTATTGAATTCGATAATTAACCAGGAGCCAGTGAAAAGATGCTGGTATAGGTGTAATATGGTCTGTCTTTCTGCAACTGCATAACAGTCTGGCTGCACTTCTCAAAGATGTTGTTGGAGGAAGCAGGTCTAAAGTTGTTTGAGGTGGGATTTTCCCAGTGATCAGAGAGCTGTTAATAATATTCAAAATTGCCAAGACAGTTTCCCCAAGAACCTCGTTCAGCAGCTTAGTTGGGAGAATATCAGGGCAGCTGGTTGCAGACTTCATGAGTTCAGCTTTTCTGCAGTCCCCTCTCATAGATTCAGTTTGGTCATTTAGCCAAGGATTGCGGGCTCCTTTAGTGACGGGGGCAATTGAGTCTAGAAAGTCACCACAGGATTGGTTGAAGAGGGTGAGTAACTCATCAGTGTCTGATGACAACAGGGGGTGATCTATATGGCGAGTGGTTGGTGTGGCCCTAAATGCAGTGGAAAGCAGATTAGCAGTAGCTGTGGTTATAATGCGGGAGGATGAGGGAGAAGTTTGTCCTGGGGCTGATTTATGATTTGTGACACAGACATCATTCAGTTTAAGATTGAGGGGAGAGACACCGGAGGATAAACCTACATCCAGGGTATTGTTCTTATATGTTGACAAGACTAAAAGATTCAGTAAGGAGAAGAAATCCTTTGGCGAGAGGTTGAGAGGGACAAAAGACATGAATGTTGAGTATTAAGACCCTGTCCTGGTTTGGCATAATAAGAGTGAACAATTCAGAGAATTCATTAATGAAGGCATTTGTATGTTTTGGAGGTCAGTAAATGAGGACACAAAACTGAGGGGCCGTTAATTTTAAAGCCTAGTGATTCAAAGGATGTAAAACTGAGACCAGAGAGAAAGATATATTGTTCCTGAAAATAGCTGCTAGTGATAATCTTTTGTTCATCACTATTAACGACATATTTCCCATGAATACTTTCTCTCTTAATTTAAAAAGCTTGATTAGTATGGTTTTAAATTTTATAATTTCATGTTTCATCTTTGAGTGATCGCAATACTCAGAATAAATTGTAGGTATTTGTTTGTATGCACATTTGGGAGGCTGTTGTGTTAACAGCCTCCAGAGTAGCTTTAAACTATCAACATATGCTTACACACATTGATAAGTGTATGTGAAATGAAACAACATCTCATCCTCACTGCTCCTGTTTCATGTTCAAGAACATGCTGATTTTCATCGCAGCCTCTTAGTGTTTATGTCACTGAATCACTTCCCCTTTCTTCATCCACATGACTCACTCCATACAGATTGTGCAGTCGCCCGACAATTTCCCACAAACCTTTTCCAAACAGATGAAGCCTGAGAGCCACAGAGCTGTGATAATGTCACAAAAGACCCAACATCAGTCTGTAGACATGAAAACTAAGAACATATTTATCAGAGAATTATACACATTTACCACATTTGTTATGAATTGGAGAACAAAGTAGATTATTTTTCATCATTCAGCATCATTTTACATTTTCTTTAATATATTCTATTTCAGAAATACAATGACAATGTCCGGATGAAAACAGCTTTTTCACAGCTTGTATGGTGTGTTGTATGGGATGCTGCTGCTGAGGGATTTACAATCTGAATTTAAAACATTAAGCTGCTAAAAAAACAACACACAAGCTAATGAGTGAAGTGAAATATTTTGAATAAAAAGTTTGTGATTAATATTAATAAATACATCAAACTAGAATACTGAGAGAATTTCGAACATCCTTTAATTTTTTTAAATAGATTTTCTGTTTATTTTCATCAAAGGTGCGCCATAAAATATAGGGAATAACAAGGATTGCACTGAAGGTGTAAATTGTTTGAACCGATAACAAATCTTCCTGCTGGGACTGAACAATGACTCACATTCTCCTCCTGGGACATTTAGAATTTCCTTCAAGCTACAGCACAAACACATGAACCCTCTTAACCTCCTGCATCACAAGCCTCCTCTGACGTACACAAACAGTCTGCCACACACACACCGCCCACAGCTACTGACAGGTGGCGGTCAGAGTATTTCTCACTCATCTCAGGCATCTGGATGTTTCAGATGGACCCTCTCTGCCATCTGTCTGGCGCTGTACAGGGACACTCCCATCCCCACTGTGGCCATCGTCATGGCGATGGGGTTGATGAGACTGCTCTGTGGCTGCATCCGGACCTCGCCTGAGACCTGCCTCTGCAGACAGGAGGAAGTAGATGTAGTTAAACACAAAGCAGTTTCACTTAAGGACAGTTAGAAGTTGTAGTGTGAAACCTTGTATGTGATGATGGTCATTTTCAATTCTGTTTTTTGTTTGTTGATGGTGACAACAAATCTGATGCAGTCTACATTGAAAGAAAAAATGAAAAATAGCCAAAGACAGACATTTATATATGTTTTTATTTTGACCCACCCAGCAAAATCTGGCAGGAAAAAAACAGTGAAACATAAAATGGGAAGAGTCTGGCCTTAGTATGTTGATGCTAGTATTAGCTCAAGGCACCAGTATGCCAGGTAGGCGTGGCTGTAGAACTGCTAACATGCCTGTAGACCTTGTGTCAATGTAATCTCATTCATCCATAATTTTGGGACAACAAAGTTGAAAATGTATTCGACATATAATAAATGAAATCAAACAGTATACAGTATAATATCTTTTACATTTTAAGTCAGATTGAGTTCATTTCAGTACAAAGACTGTAGTTTGTGAAAATGTAACAAGAGTTGCTGGTTCAGACTGTCCTTAGTTCTGTATACATCCTCAGTATGTGGCTGGTCTCCACCCCCCCACCCCCCCCACTGTGTTTATAACATTTCTCTGTCTTATGCAACATGGCCTGTGAGGTGGAGTCCGATCGGAACTGTTACGTAATGTAACCTCCTGAGATGAGCTGCATCAGTTTACTTTAAAATATTCATTTACTGTACATGTCAATTGCTTCCCTCACTCAAAATAAAAATGAATGAATTATTAAAACCATACACTATACAATAAATATTGGATGGCGCCACTGTAATGTCACCCATTGAATGGTGGAGTTGTGCATTTTGGCTGTCGCCATCTTGGTTTTTTGGAACCAGAAGTGACCAAATTGATGATAATAATATATATATTGACCTGTTGAGCTGGGGAGTATAAACATTGTTACACCTCTATCCAGACTAGGTTTGACTGTTTTAGCAACTTATCAACCACATCATGGCTGCATGCTTTATTGTCTATTTTACTCTAAATAGGACCATTATCCATAAAATCAATATCATGCTGTATTGAAGGAGCCTTGAAGCTCATAAATCCATTAAGAAACAGTTAACTGAGGTGAAAAATACACTGAGAAGCAGGGTAATTTCCTCATAAGCACACATACAATCAGACTTCTTTCCAAACCAGTGGAATCGCCTCCTGCAGGCCATTACAAAATGAATGTCCACCGCCCACCTATTACACTGCTCTCCATTGCAGAGGTGCAACATATTGCTCTACATTTGGGGGAAAGATGATCCGTTCATGGATGGAGTGATTGTGACCCACCTGGAGGAGACGGAAGTATCCTGGAGTCAGTCTCCCCAATCTGATGATCATTTCTGATGCTGGAGCCTCTCAGCTGAGGCAGCACCCTTCATGGAGGGGAGAAAAAAGTGTCATCACTCCACACATTTACAGGAAGTAGGAAGACTTCAACTCGCATATGATTTGCTCTGAAAAACAAAACATTAAGGAAAGCTTTCTTCAACTATTTGGTTTTAGACTTCTCAGAGCAAAGACTTGTCTACATCTCACCTCTTATCACAAGTTACATAAAAGATCAAACTTTTCAGCATTTAGCTGAGCTAAAGTCAGACCAAATATACACATTTTACTGTAGCAAAAATATTCTATCCTCTAGCCTATCTCTAGCCTCTAGCCTCTCATTTATCATCTTTTGACCCATTAGGAGGAACTGATCTTTAAAAATTGTACTGTTTCTCAGAAAATACAGTATAGTGACTATATTATATATTATAGACATTCTGGACATAATGGAGCGCACTAGAATAAAAATCTAGAATGTCACTGGAATATTACATTTAAGTATTTTACTTATTTTACTTTTTAATTTACAGGTAACATTATAATTAGTGCTTCTTAGTTATTCAAGCGGCTTTTCCACACATGTATGTTGCATTTTGAAAACTATAGTCATCAAAGATACACCATTAAATACAGTTTACATCCCACTGTGTGTTTAGTTATAGTGGTTATCACATATTAACAGAGACAGAAAGCAAAAAGGTTCTTGTTATTCTTAGACACATCAAAGTAGTTACAGTTTCACTCACACAAAAGTTGTCAGAACAATATCTCCCTGGTGAAACCTGAAATTTTCTAGTACTTTATTATGATCAATTATTTTAATTTGCTCAAATTAAATATCTTAAAATTTGTGACTATGGACCCCGAATTCGGTATTGATTTTCTATGAAGGTGCACTAAATGATCAGTTTCTAAAACACAAGCAGATTACAGGTAAAACAAAGTCTGTCTCACAGTTTGAAGTTGACAGGTCCTCAGGGAGTTCATCCAAAAGCAGCACCCACACCCACCTTCACCATCGACGGCTGCAGCAGTTCAGCACCCACAGACAGACAGACAGACAGACAGACAGCATGTGAAGCCTGAACAAACAGTTGCAGCCCGTTGTACTGAAGAGGCTCCTGTGTGTCCCTGCTCTTTTGTGCTGTGTGACCATCCCAGTCAGTCGGGCTCAGCGGACTCAGGACACTTACACACACTCACAGAGCTGCATGAAAAGACCAGGCCTGTCACAGATGATTTGGTCATCCAGCCAGTAAAATGGATGTGAGCAGGGAGAATAGAAGAGGTGGTTCTGTGCAGCATGTTGGACGCTTGAATGAATATGTGTGTTAATGTGCTGCAGTGACTTATGTAACCCAAAAGCACTACAGAGAAAATATTTTTTAACGAGGCAGCCTTTGACACAAGAATTCATCTGTATTACACATAATGAGACTTCAGTTTTATTATATTTTAAGTCATTCAAGTAATTGTAATTTGTTTTCGTTACCTAAGGCCTCAATTTCCACATTGACCGTTCATGTTGCTGCATTGGTTCAATCAGTCAATCAATCTTTATTTAAATAGTTGCAATACAAGGTGCTTAACAATGAAGTAAAAACAGCATTACAAAAAAGATACTGTATGTAGGAGAAAGAACCATAAGGAAATAGAACAATAATAACCCCAATAAAATGAGTAAAAACACAATAAGAGACCAGGAAAGCATAAAAGAGAGAGAAGTAAAATATTAAAGGAATATGGTAAAACATAGAAACGGTTTAAAAAATGTGGTTACATACAGTAAACCAAAAATGAATGAACGCATAGAAACATATACAGTATAATTACAGGTTTAATGATTGAAATGTTGTGGGAAAAAGGTTTACACATAAAATTATTTAATGACATCTTATAAGGCCAGTCAGTTTACCACTGTGTGTTTGTCTCCACATGTTGACTGGAGGTAGACAACAAGGTGCTGATTGTCCACATTAAGTGACCTCATGTCTGCTTTTGCTGCCAAAGTCAAATAAAAACATAAAATCTGCAAATGCTGGGAATGAAGTAGCCTCTAGAAACATACCAACTATTCATGACCAACATGTTAATGTGCGGCTAAGTTTGGCCTGTTGGTTTCGTTTAGTAATAAAATAATATAAAGGGCTTGTACTACAGTACATCAGCATCTTTAGTAACATCAGTCTTTTCCAGAAGTGCTGACGTATTCTGGATCCTGTGTTGTTGGTGCCAGTTTGTCCTGACCTACAGCCTCAAAGGCAGCTCTGGCCAGCCTCACTTTGACTCCTGCAGGCCCCTGGGCATCTGTAGTCTCTATGGACATGACATGCCCGATGAAATGCTGAAACACAGAGAGACACGGCATGTGGTGTCATCAGGAAGTAGGTCTCATTGTTGTTCTGCACAGCTCCAATGCTACAAGAACCAGTTTTACTTGCAGCTGTAAGATGGTTTACAGTGAGAAGTGTACATTTTTTACAGCCCAAATAAATAAAATTATCCTATTAGTAACAGCAGCTTTAAAATCAAATGAGAAGGCTGCAGTATATTGCATGTTACCTTTTTACTGCAGGCGTTACATGTATCAGCTTGTATATTTCTCCCTTTTGTGCAAATTGAAAGTGCAATAACTTTTTATTTGAGTGGAGGGTCTTTTGAGAGAGTGTGCTCCTGCTGGACATACTGCAGGTTTTATCTCAAACATTATCAACACAGTATTCCTCAACATTTGAAGTCATATAAAAGTTGTGTGTTAATGAGGGACCTCTGCAGGATGAGCAATATTCACCTTTCGTTTGGATCCGGATGATTCAAGGTGCTTCTCCCTCTGTGCTCTTACTTCCTGTACAACAAAGTCAAAGTTGTTCAGACCACCATTACGCATTGTTCAGACTGCTTCTTTGTAACAGTGAGTGTTATATCTGTGGAAATTAAAGAAAAAACCTTCAGGATCTCATAGTTTGAAGTCTTGGAAACGTAACTGTCCCATGACTTGGCTGTAAGCTCCTGTTGCTTCAAGCGAGACCTAATCTGCAATACAAGGACACCGAATAAGAAAAAAAAACAGAAATCAAATGATGGAGCCAAGAAGTGAAAATTATATAGAAAGCAATCAGGGGCCGCTATATATTCAAATTACAGTCCTGCAAGCTACAAACTACTGAGAGACAAACTGTGGGATATGTAGCAGATGTTTTTGTGCAGCAGTTCATGAGTGTGGCTACAAAAATGTTTTCATTAAAGTTTTCAGCTGATTTGCAGCCACTTTCTTGATGCTTTCTACTCTTTGTGATTCCTGAATTAAAATCCCAGCACCTCCGTGAAGAAGCGCTGCTCCTCTCTGATCCCCTCCTCCTCCTGTTGCTCCATGATGCTGTTTTGTTCTGCTGCCACCCTCCTGGCGGTGTCCTCTGCAATCTTACATATACCGCTCAGAGCCTCCTCATCAGGGGTGATCAGCCTCACTCCGTCCAATGTCAGCTCCCTCCTGATCTCCTCCCACACCTCACCGACCTACAGCCCCACAACAGACACGTCAGTGTTTAGAATGCTTCAGTGTTTTCGTGTCAAATGAAACAAAATCTTTGCTTCCTGCATTGAAATTACACGTAAAATGTTTGCAGGGGAGACGTTTGAACGTCCAGTGTTCAGAATTTCAGGGGATCTTTTATGAAATTCTGTTTTCATTATTGTACAATCACCTGAATCTGAGAACTGTTTTATTTTCATTACCTTAAAATGAGTCTTTTATATCGACAGAGGGAGAGGGTCCTCTTTCATAGAGTCCACCATGTTGAACCACATTGTTTCTACAGTAGCCCTGAATGTACAAACTAAATGCTGGCTCTAGAGCGGGCCTCTCATACTGGTTCACATTTTTAGTGGCCATCAGATACCACTAAATTCTACACATGGACCTTTAACTATACAACAAGGACTATTTTGCTCTCATCTTTGGCTCCGCTGTGGGATGAGGCACAGACAGTATCTCTATTTGTATTACCTCTTAAAGTAATACATGCATTATTCAGCTCCTCGAACAAAAATTAAAGCTCATATAGGGGATAATTTTAAAATGATTAAAACATCTTTCAAGTTATTCCAATGTAAAAAAAAAAAAATGACACAAATCTGGTTTCAACTAATTTCATAAACAGCACTTACATTTTCATTTTCTTAATAAACTGCAGATTTACCTTGAAGTCCAGATATCTCCTGACGATGCTCAAGGTCACATAATGTCTCGCTGATAATCCAGGAAGGTCTTGAAAACCTGCAAACGTAAATCAATAAAAAACTTTGGACATAAAATAACACACCATAATATAAGAGAATTTTGCGCCTCAGCTCTGGACTGCAGGCAGGCCAGTCTTGTACCTGTATTCTATAACTACCGAGACTTATACATATGCAGAAAGTGGCTTCATTGTCTTGCTGGAATAAACAGGGATGTTCCTGAAGAAGAAGTTGTCTGGATGGCAGCATGTGTTGTTCCTAAACCTGTATGTACCTTTCAGCATTATTGGTGCAGGTTAACCATGCCATGGGCACTAACCCCCCATCCCCATACTTTTGAACTCTGTGCTGGTAACAATCTGCATGGTCTTTTTCCTCTTTAGCCTGGAGGACACAACGTCCATGACTGCCAAAAATTATGTGAAATGTGGACTCGTCATACCCCAGCACAATTTTTTTACTTTGTGTCAGTCAAACTCAGATGAGGCGGGACCAAATCTGAATGTTGTTGATAAATGGGATCTGCTTTTTACTGTTTTTATTTCTGCTAATTTACTCCTTATTTGGAGCGATTTCCCCATACGATGTTATGGACTGTAAATGGTGATCCTTAGATTAATTGTAATTGTGCATTGAGAAACTTTTCATACTCATTCTATATGCTATCACCTGTTCATGAACCTGTGTACCTGTGGAATGATCCAATCAGGTGCTTTTAAGCATTCTAAAACTTTCCCAGTCTTTTGTTGCTCCTGTCCAAACTTGTTTGAAACGTGTTGCTATTTACCATTGTGCTAATTCTAATCAGCCTATATACATTATTATAATATTTTGCATTTGGGTAATCGATCAATTTAAAGATCATCTAAACTCATAGCCATATTTTGGCTAAAATGAGTCTGTATATCTACAACATGATTTTGATTACAGCCACTAGGCTGCATGATAACAATAGCTTTATAGCATATTGATGTATTATTTATGTGATGCTGCATTTACTGCAGTTTGAACCTGGTCTAAATCCTTAGAAACCTCCTTACCAAGTTTGCAGAAGATGGAGTAAATCTTTGCCCGCACGTTCTCTGATATCTCAAGCACTGCTGCACTCGGCACGTTAGCAGGAAACGACGGCTGGGTGTCCTCCTGCTGGTAAAGACTGAGGATGGGTCTCTGAGGGTCTTAAAGTCAAAAGTGAAAAGGCAAAAAGAAGGAAAGATGAATAAACATTAGATAACAGGGGAAAAACGTGGCAAAATGTAATCACTAGCCCAGCTTTTGTTTGAAGATCTGTGGTTGGTGTGTGTTGGGCCCCCTTTAACACCTTGTCCTGCACTTTCTACAGTGTGAAAAATTTAACTACTTTGGTTGAAAATGTTAGTGAGGGGCTGACTTTTACTTCCTGTCGCATCTGTTGCTCTCATGCATGTTCAAATCTCAGTGACTCGATCTTCTGATCGATCTGCCTCCTGACCCACAGGTCAGTGCCATATTTCATAGACTAAAATATATATTAATGTACTTCTAAAAAGGAAAAGTTAGTAACTCACAGTCATGTCATTGTCATTGTTGTTTAAAGCCAGACTGACCTGCAATCCCTCCGTGTTGGTTTCGGCTGACTTTCAGCTCCTCCTCCTCCTCCCCCCACAGCTCCAGCAGGAGTCTGGGAGCTGTCTGACTGCCATCACCCTTCCAGCTCAAGATGTGGGACAGAGTGTTCGTGTTGTCACATAACTCTAGCAGAGTGGCGAGGATGTTACAGTGCAGGCATCTGGGGCTCGACTGTTGAAGAGAGATGAAAGTTCAGTACATGTGGACACAGGAAATGCAACTATAGCTTCACTTAGACTTCAGCCATTGGGAATCCTTCAACTACTTACACTGAGTAAGTCCAACAGAAGAAACACCCCTTCTTTAGCCAAAAAGTAATCCTCTGTGGTGTAGCAGCCCACAACACAGGACCTGAAGGGACACATGCAAACTTACTCTGTGGTAAAGCAGTGACTGAGTGCTTCCTTCCTGTTCAGAAACCAAATCGTCCAAGATCAACCTGTTGATTTTATTATATTTACAGGGCTAGCAATATAAAATGATATAACAAATTAAAACCCAAGTGTAAAAATATATAAAGGATGACCTACACAATATTGAGTTGAAGCAGTTATGTATGTTTAATATGGGTATTCTATTGATGATTAAGATAAATATGATATTTAGTCCATATTTCTTTTAAGTTCACATTTAACATAATGGTCAACAACAATCAAATCATTTTTGTATCCTCAATTAGATTTACATGCATGACTGCCACCAAGACACATTAAGACACACAAATCTGATTTCTGAAACCACATGAGGACACAACCCCTTCATCCCAATTCAGGGGCTGGATCCTGAAAAGAAATGATGACTACCATAGAAATCAACATATGTCATGAACATATGCATTAAATGAGTTGGTGTTCTGAGGTTCAGGTAGACTGACCACACACAGTCCACTGTGGAGAGGATGAGATTGTTGTGTCCCAGGCCGCTGTAGAAGTTGCTGGAACCTTTCCTCAGGAAGTGAACTGCCATCTCAACTCCCTCTGATCCAAACAGTTCCTGTGGTGCAGCATAACAGAACTGTCAGTATGGAGACTGTATGTTGTAACGAAAGTCTAAGTGAAAACTTCAGGTTCTGATCTGAGCATGAGATGAAATCTGGCTGACAAATATAAACATAAAGCAGGCTGGAAGAAAAATCATATTTCCAGGCAGATGGAATGAGAGTATGGATTAAAGATTAGAAACAATACTGGTTGAACCTGTAGTAACATTACATTTTACATTCAGTAATGTGTTGAATGTTTAGAATTATTTTTTTTTTTTTTTAACATGTCCTGTCCAGCAACCTTGGCATGCAGTATGAAAGTGCCAGATAGATTTTCTCTGCAAAGGAGGAGTCCATCATTCTCCTCCTGTTGTATAATCTGCATTTTATTTATTATCAAGTTAGACGAGGCGACCGGACCGAAGGGGGGTGGACAGTAGAAAGACAGGGAGAGAACAGAAAGCGTTTGGGAGGACAAGAGAGAAGGAGAGAGAGAACAGCAGCAATAACAACAACAACAACAACAACTGTGACAAAAACAACAACAATCACAGCAGTGACCTACTGTATACCATGACATCAACATTATAATCAGTACAGACAGTATAACCTTATTAACCTCATTGTGTGTGTGTGCGTGTGTGTGTCAATTGTGTATATGTGTGAGTGAACGATTGTCACTGGATGTGATTTTAAGTGGGGGGTCGCTACAACGCCACGTCGACCCCCAGCAGTAAGCAGGCTAGAGACCCAAACCACCAGAGCGCCCCATGGCCCCACAGAGCAGGAAGGGCCCGAGGCTGTGTGCCCCAGGGAGAGCCGCATGCTCGCCCGAAGGAGAGCCACCCGAGACCCATCCAGACCTCCAGTACAAGATCTGCCATGAAGAAGACACAGCCCTCCAAAGGCGGCCAGGGATCGGCCTACAGTAGGACAGGGTACGGTGGGCCCACGGTCCGGCCAGGGGCCAACCGACCCCAAATACGAAGGGGGGCCCACACCCAAAGAACCCCAGAGAATTAGAGTATTTCAAAATAATTTGAGAAGTGTGATAATCACATAAAAGTCACAAGTACTGTAGCTTTAAGTTGAACCACATCAGGGTCATAATCTCACGTTTACCTTTCTGTGCATGTCGCTCTCACACAGCACTGAAAGTATTAGCTGAATGTCTGACTTTATCTCCAGGGTGACGACATCGTCCTCGTCAGGACTTGCTTCCATCTGCATTAAAATCCCTGAGAAAATACGACAGGTATGTTGGTAATGAACGCATTTGTGAAATACAAAGTTTCTAATGCTTGGAAGTCAAGCGTAATGTAATTTACCCAACAGCTGGTTGATGATTCCTTGATCACAAATGTCCTGGTTGACTGTGTTTTCACCTGAAGACGTCACAGATCTCATCACTCTGATACAATGCTGCATCTGAGTCTTTTTACTGCCTCTTCCTCCTGTGCCTTGGAAGCTGAGGCCCTGACCATCTGTGAGGAAGAAGAAAACATAAGTATAGTCTTGTGACAGTGTTGAAAACTAGAAAAGGTTAAATGGCTGAGTTTAAGTTGAATTGTCTTTCCCTGAAAATAGTTCAAGTTTTAAGAGATGAAAGTATTTGAATGGCTCAGCACTTCTGATGATTGTCGTTTGACAGAAATGAAGAACTTTCCACAGAAAAATGTCGCTCAACACTTTCCTTTCATGTCATGCGCCTGGAGAAATTCCTTATATCCCAGACACCTTCACATTTTCTCGTGCAGTGTGACTGAATATACAGGAAATAAAAGTAAGCATGAGAACATGACTATAGTTAAATTTGCAGACCATTGTGAGTCTGCTACATGATGATGAGTCCAGTCACAGTCCAGTTGTAGATGAATTTATCACCTGGTGTGAGGAATCTTTTTAAGACCTGAATATTTCCAAGACAAAGGAAATGAAATGTCCCTTAATGTCCCTAAACTGTTATCAGTTTATTCTTTGTATCTTTTATTCTGTTTTTAAAAACTGTCCCGTTTCCACATAGACAAAACCATGATGATATTATTCTATAGGGCTTTTATTTTATCAGTATCTTCTTCCCTTGTCTCAGGGCTTGGTATAGCCTAGCTTTGAAAAACAAAAACTTAGTCTCAACTAAACCTATCGGATATACACTACCAGTCAAAAATTTGGACACAGTTTCCCATTCAAGTGGATGGGAAACTGTGTCCAAACTATTGACTGGTAGTGTATATTCTTCACAGCTGCAGCGTGAGGCCAGCTGCATTTTTCAGGACGGTTTTTCATCCTTCAAATAGTGAATTTCAGATTCTTTGGTCTGGCTGTCGGTTTGTAGCCCCGAGGGGGTAAACTAAACGTTATAGGAGACTCTTTTGTACCTGCAGCTGTAGCACTTCTTAGTAAAGCTAGCACGAGATGTAAGGTTATTTTAAGCTACTGAGGTTATTTTATGCTGTGAGGTAATTTTAAGCTTGTAGGTTGTTGTTTTTTTAGGGTTTTTGAGTGCACTTTGTCATGACCATCCTATATTATGATGGTACCTGTTTTTAATACATTTTATCTAAGTATCCTCTGTACTCTAAAGAGTATTGCTGCGATGTCTTGCTTTTTCAACTTTGGAGTGCAGGATCTCTGCACAAGAAGTAACCTTGACCTTGAGATCTCCAATATTTTACTGCATTCTTACCTTGTTTGATGCACCAGTCCAGCAGGAGCAACAGACATGCGTTTCCCTGATAGGACATGTAGTCATCCAACATGAGCGGAGCGATGGTGGCCAGAGTGGCGAGTGCCTGCATCTGGAGCTCCTCCTGCTGAATAGAGGACCAGTGGCGTGAACCTGACTGCCGCTCAGACGAGGCAGCAGGCGGCTTCATGAGCGTCAGCAGAGCCAGCATAACTCTTTCTTCTTTATAAATCTAGGGATGAAAAACATGGAGGAAACAGGCAGGGTGTTAGAAATGTCAGTTTAGACTTATTATTGCATTCATTCAAACATGTACAGAGACACTGAGTGTGTAGCTAACCTGCAGGGAAGCTAAGTCCTTTGACATAAGCACCAACAGATTCAACAGCAACTTCTTCATTTTCAGATCTTCGATACTGAAGGTGAGCTTGAGGTTCTCCACCAAGGGGTTGTTACTTTTCACTGAAACATAAGTAAAACAATTCTGTTATCATAGAAGGTGTTACTGTAGTCCTAAATATTTCATATTATATAAATGAAACCAAAACTGACACGGAAAGAGAGACCTCACCCTCTGGAAATGTGGCGAGAACAACAAGCTGTTTGGCAAATAAACTCTCCTGAAAATTAGAAACATGACGTGAAGCAAATTTAGTGGTCCATTTCACAATCCTCTAAATATACTGAGCAGTTATATGTGTTAAAATATAAGCTGCAATGTGTTTCCACCATACAAACACTGATCCTGTACTCACAATAAGCAGAGAATTGGGATTTTCAGCTATGAGAGTTGTGATCACAAGCAGATCATTTGTGAGAAGGAGGCCACAGTGTTGTGAGCCGTGAATCAGCTGGTGAAGAAATGCTTCCTTCAGAGATCTAAGATACAGAGGAGCAAGATATCTAATATGTGACATCTACTTGTACAGAATAAGAGCACAGATGTAGTCAAACTTGAAAGATTATTATAGGATGGAAGGTAATATAGATTTTTAACACATATAAATTCCTTTCCGTCTTAAGGTTTATATATTCAGCCGATTTCAGGACTTACTTGAGAGAATAAAAGGTCATTCAGTGAATGAACACTACTCTCTCACCTCTCACCATCTCATCAAACACATATGAAAACAGTTCAAAGCAGCAGGAGACCCATACATGACACACTCCATGCTGCTGAGCTGAGCAGTGACCTCCTCCTTGTTGCCTCTCTCCAGCAGGTTCCAGAGGATCTCGCAGGAGCTGAGCAGGACCTGACCGGACGGGTCGGGTTCATTCATGTGGAGACAGATTGTCTCTGCTCCTTGTGCACGCAACATGGACACACAGTTCATATCTGTGGTTAAATGAAAACAAAATGTGATTAAAGAAATGTGATTAATTATAAAACCACCCACTGACCCTCTGACATTAACACAAGGACACTTAAATCACTGTTTGATTGCTTGTTGGATTGTTTTGTAATAAGCTGATTTATGAGAGCTGGCTACTTTATCTAATGAAGGAGGCTGTCTGTTGGATTGACATGTCTGACAGATTCCCTCCTCCACTGCCTCAGTGGACCCAGAATAAAACCAGTTACTGACCAGAGTAGCTGGAGAGGATCTGAAGAGTTTGCAGGAGCTGCAACCTGATGGCAGCCTGGTTCTCCATGGCAGCCATGGAGAGCAGCAACGTATGAGCCAGGTCACTGTGCTCCAGCAGCTGTAGTCTGTAGCCTGGAGAGGTTGGCTGGAGCCCTTTAGACGCAGATAAAATAAGTCAATAATAATAACATACATGTCTGGATGTGAGGTAGAAAGTGCAAGAAACAAACAAAAGAGAAAATTAAAAATACAAAATCAGAAAGATGTCATTGTTTACAAATGTCAATACAAAAGAAAATAAAGATCGAAACCAATAACAAAAAAATTATACGACATTAATTTAACAGTAAAGAAAATCTGATTGGAAAAGACTGAAAATTAGGACACGAGATAGGATGAGTGGCAGGTTTAGTGGAAAACGATGAAAAAATAGAATCAAAAGAACATAAAAATGTGTAGATTCTTAATCTGGAAGCAGCGTCAAGTGTCTGTACCTGTTAAAATGTATTAAATATATATTAACCAATATCTATTGTATTACAGTGTTAGAATACGTCGACAAAGTTATTTTACAGTTGAACAATAACTTAAAAATGTTTTTTTCCGACTAGATCAATAAGCCAATACAGGCTCATAATGTGAGATAATAATGTAGAACTCAAGAAAGAAAGACAGAAAGAAAAGTACAGGCATGCCACCACAGAAGCCATGAGCGAGTCTCACTTAGTCAAAAAAATCTGTTGTCAGAGGAGAAAGTTTTTTTGCTTGGAGACACGTTCCATACCATCGAGCAGCTGTTTAGGAGCCACACCACTGTAGAACGATTTCACAGACTCAACTATCTGCTGTCTCACTTCAGCATCAGACACCCTCATCAGACACCCTGCAACAGAAACACATCTGTCAGAGCCACTAGTCTTCATCACCCTGTTTTAAGACACGTCTTCATTCACTGAAACACCAAAAAGGACCTAATCGAACAATTTATTGATCTCTAGACTCACTGTTTACTCCTGTCTAAGTTATGTTTGCCAACAGCTACAGTGCCCCGCTGTTTCAAAAGCATTTTAAAACACGCTATATTTGTTACCTGTTTTAAAGATGAACGGAACCTGAGGGACAGATGGGAGGGTCATATATTGGATGGTATATATTGATTAGATCTGGGCTGCAGCTGCTAAATTCTGCCGTCTACATCATTTTGTAATGAGTGGGCGCTGACAGGGACTTCATGGTGAATCTCGTAGCCACAAAGGTTGTTTAAAACAGGAAACTTTCTATTTTTTTCCTTTATGAAAATATATACAGTACCAGTCAATAGTTTGGACATACCTTCCCATCCACTTGAATGGGAAACTGTGTCCAAAGTTTTGACTGGTACTGTAGGTCTACATCCGTCATCATGTTTTTGTTATTTCACTACAGCATCTAGTCATTTCTACAGGCAGATTTTTTATAATATCATTTGTTTTATCAAATTGTTATCACTAACCTCAACTATACTGTTGTACAACACATCCGTGGTGACTTTCAAGTGTTTTAACTGCTGAATTCTTTAAATACCTAAATATTAAGGTCCTACCGAATATGCATTTTGACCAGTAACAAATATTCAAGAAATTATCAATTGTAATGAAATGTAAATGTTATTGTTAATAAAGGGGTTGATATGATCTATGTACCCATGTGAGAGAGGAAGTCTATGACATCCTGGGCGTAGTTCAGCTCATCAGATGCTTTCTCCTTCAGGAAGGGAAGTCTGAGATGAAGCAAAGCAACATGTTGGTGTTCAGACAGTTGCACAAAAAAAAACATCACTCTTTTCCATTAAATATTTAAGTTTCTTACCTACAAATTCTAAGTGCCTCACACAAAAAGGGCACATATTCAGGGTGATCTCTCACTTTTTCAGCACAGATGTCGAGTATTTTTGCAAGACCTGTAAGATCCTTCAAAAGCTTGTAATAGTTAAAGAAGTATTAACATTTTGGTTAATTGTTTGCTCACACTCAGATAAATCCGAGTGAGAGAGGTGAAGTGATGGGTGACTGAAAATGCTGACAGACACAGTCATACAGCTGTAAATTAGAGCCTTGGGAACAAGGCGTGTCTCTGTGTTCAAGTTGCTCATGAGGAAATCTATTTCTATCACTGCACCAGGGGATAATAATGAGGAAAACTTGACAATCTGCTGCCGAGTGTGACACCTGAGAGACATTTATAGTGGAAAAGATAGCACCCTTTTAGGAGAAAGAGGTTTGCGTTATCAGAATTGAATGTCAGACTAAATCGAGAATAAAGGATACAAAGCCAGTTTGGCTTCTCTGCAGTAGCTTCTCCAGCACGAAAAGGTGCCTCGTCCTCAGGTTAGCCTTTAATAAAAACAGAATGTACTGTATGATACAACAGAACTTAAAACAGAAAAAGGTCTGATGATGTTCAAGTTACTTACTGTCAAAGGATGCTCGAGAAGACTAATCACCTTACTGAGTTCAAGACTTTTAGCCTGTTGAGAGATGAAGGTTTACGATTACAGAGTCTGTCAAGGCATCAGTAGGATTATAATTACTCTTCTTTTGGTGACACTGAACACACATTTCTTACCACAAAGATCCTATTTTATAAGTTTACTGGCTATATATGGATGGTGTGGCAAAATGAATGTATGCTACTTCACATGTAGAAGTTGGTTGTTTTCAAACGTTTTTTTGGGGGGGGTCAGTGGCTTCTTTAGAAAAGCACCTCTGAGCTTCTGATCATTCTTCATGGCACTTGGCAAAAGGAAAACTAATGGTTTTCAGGCAGAAGCTTATTTTGTATAATATAATTGAGTCCAATGTACTTTATTATGTGAATATATAATTCATATCCAACATTGTGCTTTTTAACCCAATTAACGCACAGCTTTACGGTAATGTAGGCCAAGGATTCAAAACAACATACATCATGGTTTGTTCAAACAACGCAGCCACTGACACCAGAGAAGCCAGTCGGCGTTACGTACCTGGGCACAATTTAGGTTAAAAAATACAGCAAAGGTAAGACAGCAGCAGCTCAGGCAGCACATATGATAAATTGGATACGATACAGAGAAAATAAGCACAGACTCTGCGACGCGACAGGATGACACACAAATTCTTGAAGAGTATTCGCATTAGACCACCAGGAGGTCTTTTTTTACCATGTGGACTCAAAGTTATAACTGTAAGAGCTCTGTTTCAAAGAGAAATAACTACAATTCCATCAGTGATCTCATACTGGAATAAATTTATGGATGATATATCATAGAAGAAGGCCTGGCTTCTACCTAACAAATATTTAATTATTAATAAAGTCATCGAAGTTTCCTTTAAATTTATTCATAAAACCTGCCCCCTAAAACCTACAGTATATTAAGAATAAAGTTAACATGGACATTGATATAAATTGCAGTTTCTGTGATGGATGTCCCAAATCTAATGTGCATTTATTTTGGCACTGCCCTTTTGTGAAAGATTTCTGGCAAAGTCTGTGCTCAGCCTTCCAGACAATAACACTAAGAGTAACTCAGACTTAGATCATCGATCTTGTTGTGATCATGGCCAAATTTCATATTCATCATTGAAAATTTACTGGTAGGAAGCAATGTTTTCTTGCTTTTTGTAATGAGTTTAAACACTTAAATTGCTCAATTCGAAACTCATCAAAACAGAAAGCAATGAAAATTATAAATGTTTGTCAGAGACACCGTTTTTATTTAATCCTAACCCCCCCCTACTTTCATTTTGAAATTGTTTATTTTATGTTCCTATTGTTAAATTACGTTTTTTTTCATTTGCTCCTGTTATAATGTATTTTTCTTGTAATTCATTGGCGGAAATTATACTTTTCAATCTTGAAATGCTGTAATTGCTTTATTGTTGTTAAATAAAGTTGAATTTAAAAAAAGACACAGGGCGCACAACACAGGCTCCCATACACGAAAGATTAAGAAAACAAAAAGAGTCAAAGTCTTAACTCCCCCCCCCTTCTGCAAAGGAAAAATGAGAAATCAGACACTTAAAACAATAATACCAATGTTATGTGTTATATTACTTTTCATTGTCATTTACAGAATTACTTAAAATACATGGGCGTTATGTTCACTATCTTGTGCAATATTACTTTTCAGTATTATTATCATGTACATTCGTATGTTTAATATTATTTGCACTACTACGTTCATGCAATATTACTTGGGACTTCACTCGACTAAATGGGCACTTAATAGAGCGTAAACCTCACCCAAAGCAACTAAATTCCCCCCCATCGCCTCCCCTCCTCCCCCCTGCCAGGTGTAGGAGCTGAGCACGTGCAACACACTAGGGATACAAACAGTCCTATTTAGAACCGAAGAACCCTATTGTATTAAAAAAAAGAGTATAAGAGCATGTAAATATGCATGTTTACCTGATGAATATGTTGGTTCTCATCTGATGCTCCTGGTCTGATTACAGGAATGTCCGGTTTTCTTCTGTGTACAACTTTGCCTGAATCCATTTCCAAATTTCGAGGAAATTTTTTATTCATTTTCTTATTTTAGCCACAAAGGTAAACATTGTGGGTTAATTTGAATTTTGCTCCAAAAAAAGGTTCCAGTTGGTTTAGCGTTAGCTAACACCAGAAAAAATGGGCTAATTTATCTTTTTTTTTTTACAGCTTCTAACGTAGAAGTCCAAATTTAAATTCAACCTCAGTGTTTGATAAAAAACGAACGAACAAACCAAACAGAAACAACCGGAACACAAATGTTTTCTGGAAAAAAATCCGGTAAAAAAACAAACAAAAAACATCTAATGAAATCAGTCGTCCTACACCTCCCCTTTTCCCTTTTGGTCCTTTTTGCTATAGATATATAGACGCCTGTATATGGTTTGGCAGCGTACTATAGTCGCTATGGTTACCATGTAGTACGGTGAGCAACAGAGTTCAAAATTAATCTAAAATGAAACGCCCATATCCCCTTTGAACAGGAAGTGGTTTACTGGCAACAACAGCGCATTGATGTCCCTCACAACAATAAGAGGGAGACGAATACAACAATTAAAAACCGTATCAGAAAGTCACATTAAGGTCAATAAATCCCGGGTTTTGAAGAAATACACAGAAAACTATGCTGTCGGAACCAGGTCAGTGTTTATAACGCTGTTGCTGCTTGCTACATGCTAAATGTGACAGGCGGACATTGTTTGGCTGGTGTAATTAGCTTGCTAATGGTCACATCTGTCGCCACCTTTGCTGTGTTCACTAATTTTGACTTTTATGCGCGCTTGTCGATTAGTAAATATCTTAGCTTCATGGTTTACGTTTCAAAATAATTGTATCTGTCATAAAGATCCGTATTTGTCACATGAAATACCCCATTCGAACTGGGTTGTATAGAATTGACCACAGTTGAAAATGTATGTTATCCTTCTTGTTTAGACTATTCTGGGAATACCTCTGGTGCTCGGCGTGCCAAGAAGAGGAGCTCCGGGGAGTCACCGGGTGACGGACAGACCCTGCGCTCCTCTGGGAGGCAGATCAACGTCCGGGTGAAGAGAACCAACAACCCTCCACCTGGACAGGTGAGCTGCAGCAGTCATGTTCATGTCTCATACGTGTTCAATCCTCTGCATCGTCAACCCTCATCTCCTTAGAGTTTAAAATAATTGAGAGTCTAGGAAATCCAGTGACAGTGAATAGATCAATTTCTTTTAAAGAATAGTATGAGGGGCATGTTTTGGCTTTAATTGTTAAGTGCCATACAAGACACATGAGAAGAGAAAGGCCAATGACTGTGGTTTAGATGGTATGCATCTTAAGGTCAAAGTGATGCCCAATGTGTTCCTTTTTTAAACATAAGCATAAGCACATAACATACAAACATTATCAGTAAAATGTTATGTTATAAAGCTGTCCAAGACAAAAGAAGGAGTTGAGGAGAGAAAGGAAGTTACAGCTGAAAAATAACTTTGCAGGACAACCTTTATTTTAGGTTGTTAAGGCACCAGACGATCACAAACCACAACATCTCTGGTGTGTGTCCAGCCGGGGAGCTCTGTTGCAGACCATTTCCCATCTCTTGTTCCCTTCATTTCCTGTCAGTATTTCACTGTAGAAATAAAATGCTCCCTTGGGACAAATTATGTAAAGGAAACATGACTTCTAAATGGCCTCAATTGGATCTTTGGCATTTGGGTTCTCCAAATTCTTGTTATTTGTCAGCCAACTTGTTCACTGGTACTTGTGAATAACTAAGATAAGCCAATACAGAGGTCTTGCTTAATTTGATAAGCTCCATTAGACCACATCATTTATAAACACAACATCCCTTTCCACTGCTGACTCTCAACTCTCATCCTGAGTGCCTAACAAGTACGCTGACTAAACTAACAGACCTAACCTGCTCCTATATTTATTCTTAAGCTGTTTGCTGTATCCCTATTGGAATGAATAGTATCTGTGTGCATTATCATGAATATGTGATATCTAGTTTATATTTTTCCTTTTTCCCTCTTTCTCTTGTTCTGTTTCTGTCAGCCCTATACAGCATGTTGCATCAGGTGCGATGTGTTTAAAGTAGATATGCTCCCATTCAACCTTTTTCCCCTGATACCAGTGTTTTTAACCCAAATTTTAAGTCTTTATGACTGTGTGGGACTTACTGGACTACTTTTAATATGGAATTGTGTGACTGAATGAATGAAATTGACAAAGAAAGTGTGTTTAATATCTGTCTGTCTGTCAAGGTCTGTCTGCAGATACTGATCCAGCACATGAGATATGTGCATCCCCAGTATAAATTGTTTTAGTAATAAAGTTCAGCTCAGTGATGACTTTCTCCACATTCTGTCTTGTAGAGCAAAAGAAAAGCTACAGACACAGAGGAGGAAGACGACCAGTCTGAGAAGAAGTACAGAAAGTGTGAGAAGGCTGGCTGCTCTGCCACATACCCAGTTTGTTTTGCGAGTGCATCTGAAAGGTAAGCTAATGGAAATGAAATCCAAGGACGTCTCAGGAGAGCAGGCTTTTCTTGTTAAGTTTTCTGATGATACTGTCCTCTTATCTCTACTTCAAGGTTCAGAGTCTGATCTTGGTCCTTCATTACCTGAGTTTGTTAAATGGTGTGATGATAATTATCTTGACCTCAATGTATCAAAGACAAAAGAAATGATTATTGACTCCACACACAACACTGAACATAAAGTTAGTGTCAGACACGGCGAAGTCGTCCAGACTGTGGAATCTCACAAATATCTTGGAACTGTGTTTGATTGTCAACTGAAGTTTGATATTAACACCGAGTCTATTGTCAAACGAGGACAACAGAGAATCCATTTGATGAGGAAGCTGAACTGTTTCAATGTCAGTGAGAGGATTTTAACTGACTTTTATTGTTCATTCATCGAAAGTCTTCTAACTTTTCTCTTGTATCTGTTGGTTAAAATGGTTTATCCATTAAGGACACGAACAGCCTGTGTAGCATTGTTAAGGTCTGCTCCAAGATCATTGGAGTCAAGCAGAGAGTCTTGTGTTCCCTCTGGGAGAATCAGGTGATAAAAGAAGGCAAAGAATATTCTCAGCCAACCTCATCATGTTTTGTCTCATGAGGTCACGGCGATGCCTTCAGGCTGCTGCTATCATGTACGTAGCTCTGAGGAGAACAAACCGATACTCCAAATCTTTTATTCCTTCTGCTCTCAGGTTACTAAACTCAGACAGTAGTCATTGTAAATGACATTTGTAATGAGTGCCTTTTACATTTTATGATAACACATGTAACAATGTCTATATATCTATGGCATTGCTATTTATTTAACCTTATTTTACTTATCTTGCTGTCCTTCACTGACCTGCATTTGTTTGTTGATTTGAGCCTCTTGACATGTAACATATTGGATATTGGTTGTGTGATTGTGGACGGTGTAAGCTGCAAATTAATTGCCCTCCTTGGGATCAATAAAGTTGTCTGAATCTGAATCAGGTTGTTTTGAATGGACCTGATTGTCTCTTCTCAGGTGTGCTAAAAATGGATACACATCTCGCTGGTATCATCTGTCGTGTGGTGAGCATTTTTGCAACGAATGCTTTGATCACTACTACAGAAGGTAATGTTGAGAGAATAACTCCTCACATAACAACTGTTTTTTCACTATATTACAAACAAACATGTTTCAATTTTTTCTTACATTCAGGCTGCTGTTGCATCAAGGTTGTAGGATTAAATGTTTCCTTTTTCTTTTTCCACTGGCAGTCACAAAGATGGCTATGAAACCTTTGCCTCGTGGAAGAAGGTGTGGACAAGCAATGGGAAAAGTGAGCCCAGTCTTAAGGCTTTCATGGCAGATCAACAGCTACCATTCTGGGTAAGTGCAGGAGGCTTTCCTGGGTCCTGTTAAATAGCTGAATGTGGTTTTTGTAAGTTCTCCATGTCACAAATGCAGTCACATTTGTTACGATATGTTTCTTTCAGGTTCAGTGCACTAAACCGGATTGCAAGAAATGGCGTCAGCTGACTAAGGAGATCCAACTCACAGCTTCCTTAGCGGCAAATTACCGCTGTGGAATGAAGTTCAGCAACATCAAGGTAAATAGGAAATAGCAAAAGAATCAAATAGCCACGTACAAATGACATTCTTTAATACCTTCACCCTTACCTCTGTTTTTCTGTCTGTACAAGACGTCTCAAAACATCTTTACAGATTTCAATTAAATTTTATGAAGGTATGGACCTAGGGCCAAGAAAGAGTCGATTAAATCTTTTTTTTTTTGGGCACTGTTAACATTGGAAAATACAGCATATTTTGACATTTTAGTGAATGTTTCAATAAATTATAAACCATAGGTGTCATTGAAAAGAAATCAAGCATATTGAGTTGACTAATATTTATGAGTATGTATGTTCTAATGTTTCTAATTTTGATTGGGGTTTTTTGTGCAATTTAAAGTAAAATATTGAGAAATATTTAAATTTATATATTTTCAAAATTTAAATTTAATGAATTCTTCTTGTACTACTGCTTTTTGTATGGATACTTGTTTTCTGTGGAAATTATTCTAGTTAATGTTTAAGAGTTTGTTTTTTTTTAAAGTTATTTTTTAGGGGCAGTTTAATGCCATTATTTGATAGGACAGCCGAAGAGGTGGCAGGAAATGTGGGAGAGAGAATGGGGGGGAAGACATTTAGCAAATGGCCACGGGTCGGAATCGAACCTGCGCCGGCCGCCAGAGGACTATAGCCTCGGTGCATGGGGCGCACTCTAAACACTGCGCTATCTGCGCCCCATGTTTAACAGTATTATGGTGGTTTGTCTGTTAGAAGCTTTAAGGTGCTGCCAGGCTAGAGACTATTCCTATTTGCTCTGTTTTTAATGACAATGTGTGCTCGCTGAGTGCCTTTTTTTTTTTTTTTGATGATAATTTTCTGTCTTTGCTTGCAGAGTGAGGGACCGGACCAGTGCTCCCAACCAGAGGACTTGGTAAGATGGTGATGGGTTTTATGTGATAATAGCACTCATCACAGAACTAAATGTATTAGTCAGCTCTGCTTCAGGCAAAGTGTAGAATTCATCACAATGAATAATTTCCAAAAAGGACATACAGTATTTGTGCTGGAAAGACACACTGATGATTTGCATCCACTCAAAATCTCATGCTGTTTCGTTCTAACAGAGAGTGGCCGAGGTGAGTGACAGCTGGTGGCATTCGATGCTGATATTGCCACCGTTGTTCAAAGAGAGTCCAGCCAGCCCTTTCCTCACTGCCTACTACCCTGACTGTGTGGGGATGAGTCCATCAGGCTCGCCCAGCAACATGTCTCTGACTGAGCTGAGGGCTGATCACTGCAGAGCCGTCCAGCCACAAAGTAAGTCTGTGACCCTGAGAGCAATGGAATATTTCAGTTGCTTTTGTTCACTGTAAAGTTAAGGGACTCAGTGGGAATAAAGCACCAGGGAGGTGTTTGTTCGGCCTCTCGTGTAGAGATGTTGGTATAAATCATATAGTGGTGTTGAAATCAGGATTTTATCCCCCAGTTCCTGGCCTGTGTCCATACTTCCAGCCCTTCTACCTGCCCAATGAGTGTGGAAAGGCTCTGTGCCTGCGGCCGGATATGATGGAGCTGGATGAACTTTATGAGTTTCCAGAATTTTCCCGTGATCCTACTATGTATTTGGCTCTGCGTAACCTTATTCTGGCCTCCTGGAACAAAAATTGCAAGGTAAATTGTAGACATAATGTTTTTGATGTTTGCATCTTTTAGTTTTTGCACCGAGAATAAAAAGTGTTTGTTGTATTTGTGTTCCTTTCAATCTCACGTCTTCTCCTCCTGAAAAAGAAGAGAATGTAAGACTCACAGTAACTGAAAACAATTACAGCAATGAATAGGATTTTCTTATTTTTCAATAGGAGGTGCTGACTTCCCAGAAATGTGCTGTGAACATTATTGTCCGGGGGTTGGTACGTGTGCGCTGTGTGGAGGAGATGGACCGGGTTCTCCACTTCATGACCAGGAAGGGCCTCATCAACACTGGTGTGCTGGCAGTGAAACGGCCTCTGCTGCCTGAAAAATACTGCTCTGTGAGTATTTACTTTGTCGTGACATAACCGCACACATTTCATGTATGTGTCCATGTATTTGGTCAAGGCTTACATTAATATTTGCAGAAGAACGTTATCATCATCGGTGCCGGGGCTTCAGGGTTGGCTGCTGCACGGCAGCTGCAAAACTTTGGCACACAGGTACTTAAAAACTTTGGCACCCTCTATTTTGCGGTGTTCGCTGTTCAGAGGGCTGTATGTTTACATTTGATACTTTCATTTGTTTACAGGTGGTGGTGCTTGAGGCAAGGGAGAGAATTGGAGGTCGTGTGTGGGATGATAACTCTCTTGACGTCACTGTAGGGCGAGGAGCTCAAATTGTCAATGGCTGTGTAAACAACCCCATCGCCCTGATGTGTGAACAAGTAAGAAACCTGATATTAAATCTGTGGGCTCTGTTTAAACAATCTAAAGTGCATGGTCTCAATTATTCAATGTGTATCAAACTCCCTTTGGTATTAAAATGCACATAATCTGGGTGCAAAATACAACCCCATCTCCAAAAAGGTTGGGATACTGTTTGAAATGTAAATATAAACAGAATGTGATGATTTTCAAAACACTGAAACCCCATATTTAATTGAAAATAGGACAAAGACAACATATGTTGAAAATGGGAAATCTCAGTGTTTTTTTTTATTATAAGCCCATTTTGAATTTGATGCCAGCAACACGTTTCAAAAAAGTTAGGACAGTGGAAACAAAAGACTGTAAAAGTAGTGAAATGCTAAAAGAAAACAGCTGTTAAAAGAAGAGGTGATGCAACACAGAGGTAAACATGACCCTGTCCAATTTTATGGAAACATGTTGCTGGCATCAAATTCTAAATGATATCATTTTCAAAAACGATAAAATTTTTCTGTTTCAACATTTGAAATGTTGTCTTTGTGCTGTTTACCTCTTTACATAAGGGGTTTTAATGATTTGCAAATCACTGCATACTGTTTTTATTCAAATTTTACGAAGCGTCCCAACTTTTTTGGAAATGGGTTTGTAAGGCCCAAAGTATATTCAGGGTTGTATGTTATTTCTTAATTCATCAGAGGTGTCTTTTTGGTGTAACATAAATCAAACCAATCACAGGATCATCTACCATTCCATTTTAAAGCCAGGTGTGCCTGCACTTGTCACATTGTTATTCAAACAGTGCTCATCTTCGCTGAGTGACAGGTATGTGGTCTCTAGCCCGTAGACCTTCTACCTCCACGGTCTCCCAATCCTCTGTTCCATCAACTTCATTTTACTGCATATAAGCAAATGCACTGATATTAAACGAAGGAGGAGGGCCCCTGCCCACATGTCACTGTGTGTAATAGGCCTAGTGATGCAAGCAGTTTGCAGTCCACAGATCAGACGGGCGTGATCATAAAAATTTCCATTCTGATTAATAGCGAAAGGGATGCAGGTGAATGAAATGGCACACCATTAATTAGGCAGATATTACATAACAATATGCCAGGAGCAGAAACGACAAGTGCATCTCCGCCGTCTACACCATTTACGCACGAAGTACAGCAGCTTAACCTCGTGAATTTTTTTAATTTAATCCAATGTTAATTTATGTTCTGTGTCCTTCTACACATCCAAAGAGTCACACACACACAGTCCAGGTTCATACAGTGAATTTGAGGCAGTGGTAGAGGTGCAAAAAATGTCCATGCGGGTGTGTCAAAATTGCGGAAAATAATTGTTTGTGTGTGCTGAGTGTATAATAATATTACATGTGGATGTGGATGATGTCAGAGTCAATCTGTGCAGCAGCATTGTGTAAGAGGCAGAGTGTGTGCATCATATACAGGTTTAAATATGGCCTATTTGATGCATTTTACCATCTGATCCACCCTTTAAATAGCAGGAAAAGGCTATCACCATTGATTTTGACTAGGTTTTTGTTGGTCAATGGTGAAATCACTTTCTATTGCCTCAAGATAGCAATGCACTAAAAACTGACCATTCCTCATTTGAATTCCAACACTCACATGGGGGCACAGATGGGCACAAGTACATTTGCTTCTGACACAAAGTGGGCGTTGGGTGTGAAAATGACAGTAATGACACTTTACTCCACTTGGTCCCTGGCAGAAGATAGAACCTGTGTTTTTCTGCATTACACCTACTAAATGGCTACACTGTTCACTGCCTTCTTTGTATGTGACCCTAAAGGTACAGTAGGGGTATCATCTGATTCGACTCTTCACTCGTTGCAGATGGGCATCAAGATGCACAAGCTGGGAGAGCGCTGTGACCTCTTTCAGGAGGGAGGTCAGGTCACTGACCCGGCCATCGACAAGCGCATGGACTTCCATTTCAACGCCATCCTGGACGTGGTGTCAGAATGGAGGAAGGACAAGTCGCAGAGCCAGGACACACCGCTGAGAGGTGCTGAGCTATTTTTTTATGTTTCTGTTATGTTTTTTATGTTTTACTTCAATATAAAACACGATTTGGTAGGTTTTAGGGGTAATTAAGCTTTTAGGTGTATGCATTTTATATCTACAGAAAAAGTCCAGGAGGTGAAGAAGAATTTTCTTCATGAGTCTGGAATCCAATTCAGTGAGCTGGAGGAGAAAGTGCTTCAGTTTCATCTCAGCAACCTGGAGTACGCCTGTGGAAGCACATTAGACCAGGTCTGAAAAAGGGCCTGCACATGGTTATTCAGCTGTGTCCTGTCCATTTTGAGTATTTGTTGAGTCAGTTTGAGGTGATTTAAATGATTTCACCATAGAAGCAAACACACAGTTATTGTAGTTGTGTCTGACCTGTAAGAAACTTCAAACAAACTCCGGGGACATGTCTGCATTCTGCACATTTTGTTTATGTGGGTTTGATGTTATTGTGATGTAAACGCTCTGATGTCTATTTGTTTGGTCGTAGGTATCAGCAAGATCCTGGGACCACAATGAGTTTTTCGCCCAGTTCTCAGGAGACCACACTTTACTCACTAAGGGCTACTCTTTGTTACTCCACAAACTGGGCGAGGGGCTTGACATCCGCACAAAGTGCCCGGTTTGTAATTAAATCCTTCCTACTGCTACTCTTACTTTTTTAACTCTCTGTTGTATATTACATAAATAAATAACAGGTGTGAAATGTTCTTTTTAATTCTAGGTTCAGGCCATTGATTACTCAGGTGATGTTGTCACAGTTACCTCCTCCAATGGGTCCCAGTGGACAGCACAGAAGGTGAAAACACTATTATAATTTAAAGACTTAAAAGAAAAGCTCACACATGAATAAGAATCATGATCAATGCACCTTCATGCGATTGCACCTTCCATCAGTATGGTAGTGATTACATAATGACTGAATTCTTATTTTTGGGTGAATGTTTGCTTCACTTCTACAACATATATAAATTCAGAAAATGTCGGGTTTATTCCCTGCTGATTATCTTGGTGTAATGTTATTGAATTTGCATCCTTTTTTGCACATGCTCCTTGTACATCCTCACACAACTACACCTTACTTAGCACTGTTCTGTAAATATTGCACGTTTTTTTTTAAAATATTGTAATGTATGTTTCTTTTATATTGAATATGTTTTTCTACCTCCTTTTCTATTTTATATCTACACTTCGATTTATGTTAACTTTTGTGTAAGCACCAGAACAGCAAGTCAAATTTCTGGTATGTGCACACGTACTTGGTAATAAAAACTTTACTGATTCTGATTCTGGGTTTCAGGTTCTTGTTACTGTCCCATTGACTTTACTTCAGCAGAACTTGATTCAGTTCAACCCTTCGCTTCCTGAACGGAAGCTGAAAGCAATCCACAGTCTGGGAGCTGGTATCATAGAAAAGGTAACAACAGTTTATGGTGATAAGTACAGGTCACCAAACAAATGTTGGCAACTTTCAATCTGTTAGTGCCAGTTTCACTCATCGACAGATAACTTTCTGCTGATATGACAGAAAATCATTAGAAAGATGCTTCCTTTTAGATGCTGAAATATTATTTTAAAACATCCCACAGATTGCTCTGCAGTTCCCACACAGATTCTGGGACAACAAAATCCAAGGGGCAGACTACTTTGGTCACATACCTCCAAGTCCTGACAAAAGAGGCATGTTCAGCGTCTTCTATGACATGGAGCCACAGGTTTGCTTTTTTATCTTTTCTATCCCTACATTAAGGAATGACCCTCAATACGTATTCCTATAGGAAATAGGTTTTATCTATTGGTGCTAGATTGCAGGCCCAACTACAAGAGCAAATGCTTTTCATGTTTTAATAAGCAGAAGAATATTTGAACGTTGTCAGCAGCATAACATGAATCCAGAGGATAAAGAAACATTAAAAGATAGAGAGGCACAGTAGAATCAAGGAATACTCCTTGGTTTTATATTTTGACCTCATCTGACAGTAACAATGCTGTCTTTGTGTGAAGGGAAAGCAGGCTGTCCTCATGTCTGTTATTACTGGTGATGCTGTACCTGCTGTCAGGAACATGGAGGACAAGGAGGTGGTGGATGAGTGCATGAAGGTCCTGCGTGAACTTTTCAAAGAACAGGTAATGCTGTCACATTTAATGTTAATTCACATTCTGCTGAATCGTATCCAACACTTTGTGGTGACAGTTTTTGGAGTGTTGCATGAATAGTGAACAATAAGACCAACAATTAAAGAGACTAATAGTTTTCAACCAAATAGTCCGAGGTATGGAGAAAAAACAGTGGCAAAGAATTTAATAAATAAATAATTGTACAATAACAAATATGCATTAATATATTTGTTTACAAATAAATGTATTAATCTATGAATAAATTGGGTCCATTTAAATTATAATTTGATATTTTAATGGGGAATAAAAATAAGAATATAAAATAGTTTAGATACACTATAATTGGTGATAGTACACATAGATAAATTTCACCTTATTCAAATTTGTTAAACTCTAACTATTTATCGATGGATTGATAGTTAATTTCTTTTTTTTACACTAGCCATCTTTTCAACACTGTTTTGGCTGTTTTACAGCGCAAGGCCCAATTTCAATTATTAGTTATTTATTAATGAAATGCTTATTTGATCTATTGATGAATTTCTATTTAATTTGCAAATTCTTCAATAATTCCTATTTTTATTCCCTGTTAAAATTTGAGATAAATAAATAATTTTGTAATTTTCTGTTCATTCATAGATTAATAAATTAATTTGCAAACAAATCGAATCATACCTGTTTATATTGTACACTTACAGTAAATACCTTATTAATGTTTCTGTGACACTTGTGGTCCTCCATGCAACAAGGAAATCTTTGAAACAAGGTTATCATGTTGCTGTTTGTCATTCCTATGTTTGAGCTCTTGTTAAAAAGGAAACTTATGCCACCACCCTAGAAGAACTTTGCCCAGCACAGAGACTTTGTATTGGCGAGGAACTAAAGATAGACTCAGATGACTTCAGTTAGATAAAGTCCATGATTAAAACACACTATGTGTTTGGGATACATTTTTACAATTCACGAGGACACCTCTAAAACAAATGGCATATTTTCTATTAACAACAAATAAACCTATGACTTTTATACACATTTTTCAGATTTACTCTTATTTTTTGTGTGTCTCTCATTATCGTTGTTCTTTACTGTCTGCCACCCTTGATAGGAGGTCCCAGAACCACTGAATTTCTTTGTCACACATTGGAGCGAAGACATGTGGTCCCAGATGTCCTACAGCTTTGTGAAGACCGGAGGAAGTGGAGAGGCCTACGACATCCTCGCTGAAGACGTGCAGGGAAAAGTCTTCTTTGCTGGGGAGGTAACACTGCCTTTATCATGTTTATCAGATGTATCTGTATGAAGGTGCGTTTATTGAAAGTGGTAATGTGAGATTTATTTGCTTTTGCTTATTCCATTGGTGTTTTCCTCGCTGCATTTTCAATATTACTGGATCTTTTCTCAGTAGACACAGTAGGAAAAGCACAGGTGTTACAAAAAAGCATTAACAATGGTTCTGTCCTATTCAAGTGTCCAAGTAAGTGATGATGGTTTGAGAGTGAGTCAGCATGCATAATACCAGGACCCTGAAACTAAAGCAGCGAAACGGAATTTCACACCTTTGGTTTTTCCTGTGGCATTTCAAGGTGACTTTTGTGAAACAGGCTGATCAAACCTGGGTTCTGTTGTCAATTACAGGTTGGATTACTGCACATGGTGCTTTACTAGGGAACAACTACACTACTCAAAAAAACACTGAATCATCACAGTATTACACCAAGTCAATTAAACTTCAGGGATATCAATCTGTCCATTTAGGAAGCACAAGTGATTGTGAATCAATTTCACCTGCTTTGGTGCAAATGAAAGTGACAACAGATGCAATGGAGAGACAACCAAGTAAGACAACCCCCATAAAGGGAATGTTTTTACATGTGGGGGCCCCAGACAGTGGTCTCTCCTCATCCTTCCTGACTGATTCTTCTCTAGTTTGGTGTTTTACTAGTTTTCTTTGTCACTACTGGTAGCATGAGGCGGTTCCTGCAGCCCAATCAGGTTGCATAAGTAGTCCAGCTCCTCCGGGATGTCACATTCATACATGTTGTCGCAAGAAGGTTTGCTGTGTCTCCCAGCACAGTCTGAAGAGCATGGAGGAGATACCAGGAGATCGGCCGTTACACCAAGAGAGCTGGACAGGAAGGAGAAGGGCATCAACCCAGCAGCAGGACCGGTATTTGCTCCTTTGTGTGAGGAGGAACAGGAGGAGCAGGAGGAGCACAGCCAGAGCCCTACAAATGACCTCCAGCAGGCTACTGGTGTGTATGTTTCTGACCAAACTGTCAGAAACAGACTCTATGAGGGTGGCATGAAGGCCTGACCTCCTCTAGTGGGACCTGTGCTCACAGCCCAGCACCGTGCAGCTCCATTCACCAGAGAACACCAGAATTGGCAGGTCCACCATTGGTGCCCCGTTCTCTACACAGATGAGATCAGGTTCACACTGAGCACATGTGACAGGTGTGAAAGAGTCTGGAGACGCCGTGGTGAATGTTATGCTGCTGTAACATCATTCAGCATGACCGGTTTGGTGGTGGGTCAGTGATGGTCTGTGGAGGCATATCCTTGGAGGGTCACACAGACCTCCATGTCATAGCCAACGGTACCCTGACTGTTAGGTACCAGGATGAAATCCTCAGAGCGATTGTCAGACCTTACGCTGGTGCAGCGGACACTGGGTTCGTCCTGGTGCAGCGGTCCCTGGGTTCCTCCTGGTGCTGTGGGTCCCTGGGTTCCTCCTGGTGCTGTGGGTCCCTGGGTTCCTCCTGGTGCTGTGGGTCCCTGGGTCCTCCTGGTGCAGGACAATGCCCGGCCTCATGTGACTAGAGTGTGTAGGCACTTCCTTGATGACGAAGGCATTGATGCACTGCTAACAGCTAACTTGCTAACGGCAAAAATTAGTAGTTACTCTGGTGATATGCTATTTGTTTGGTGTACGAATTCTTTCACACTGCACCTTTTAACTCTTTTCTTTACTTTACTTTTAACTTTTTTCCAGAGCCTTCATCCACACACTGAGAATGAAATGAAATGAAAGGATTTGATTTGATGAAAGTAGACCATGAGTTAAGATGACGTACTAGCAGTCAACTTTATAAATGCCAGTTTTGTGACTTTCTAGCTTTCATATTCCAGACTTCAAAGACTTTCATTGATTTGCTGTTGCTACGTTTTGTTTCCAGGCCACCAACAGACATTTCCCACAGACTGTGACAGGAGCCTACCTGAGTGGGGTCAGAGAAGCCAGCAAGATGACTGCTATGTAAACTCTTATCAGTTTCAGAGCACTCAAAAACACCAGCATGGAGACACAGGTCGCACTGAGTAACATCCATTCAACAACTCTGACTGTGTTACCGAAATTGCTCTACTTGATATTTTGCCGTGCTTCACTTTTGCAATAGCGGAGTCGAGTAGCACTCTCCAGGGCCTGGCTCGACATATTTAACACAAAAACTGTTAAAAGTTATTTTTTATTTATAAAGAAAAGTGGTGACAAGATGCTAAATAATTAATAGCAAGGCACGAAGAATCCCTGTGCAACTCTTCTTGGGTCTCTTGTGATGGATAGCAGGGTGATGTTAACTTAAATTAGAGTTTGATGAGGTGTACGTAGGACTTCTGTGATGAAATACTCAGAAAGTTTCAATTTTGAGACATTAGGCTGAATAAAACATTGGTTAACTCTCAGTCATCTAATTATGAATTCAACTGAATAACATGTAATCTCCAAATTTCAAGAGATTACTGTTTTGATATTTATTTTTTTTCTTTGAGAGTCACCTTCCGATATTTATACATCTGTAATGAATTAGCATTTTGTTATATGTGGATCATGTGTTGGTACAAATGGTGAAGAGCAATGATTAGATAGAAGAGAATTATGTGTGAGCACTTTTCATTTAAAATGACTGTTTGATTTAGAAAGAAAATAAATGAATCGCCCACGTTTGACAGGCTGAATTTGTCGTAGGGCTGAGAATGATCACCCTTTACTGTCTCAGGTATGTGATCAAGACCACAACACCAAGCAGAAAATGATGGAATAAAATAATGATGAACGATCCTGAAGATGGTTGAAAAAAAAAGAAAGAAACACAAACCAAAGGAGGCAAAAAATCTGCCTCAACAAATAATTTCCTTAAATTTGGCAAACACAATGTCATCACTTTGTTCAATAAATTTAACATTTTGCTTTAGTTGTAGGCCCTCATATCACTACCATGCATCTAGATGATCATGTCCTGTTTGTCCAACATTACAGTGCTTGAATATTTATCTTGTATGTGTGTAATAAACTGAGCTTTCAACTGCCATAATGATTAAGGATGAATATATGGCTCCTTTTTTATCCCCCACCATGAACGAAGCACATTTAATTTTATGCAGCATAACTAAAAAAACAGTTTAATATTTTTTCATGAAGCTTTCAATTCACAACAGCCAAATACTGAAGTGGTGCCTTTAGGTGCTATTTAGGGACTTCTGTTAGTTTTTATTTTTTTTCATCTTCATGGTTACAAGTTGAATTTAGGTTCATTCTGTAACTGGGATTTGTCTCAGATGAGGGTTTCTTTATGTACACATCTCCCATGTACGAGATGCCTTTTGATATTTTGGAAATTGTAAGCATTTTATTATTTTGAAATTGTAACTTTTTTGCAGATATGCAATTAACAAGAATTCAAATTAACAGGGACAACTTGAATAACTTCTTTCTTTCTGTCTTTGTCCAATGAAATGTACCCATGGCGGGGGATCCTGAGTACATCATAACTATTATTATTATTAATAAATTTATTTTCTTGTACAGTATCAAAATGGATTCAGGAAGGTGAAAACTTTAGGAATTATGTTATGGGATTTAATACGAAGGCCTCAATTAATTATTAATATAAATTAATAAGGACATTATTTGTCGGGGTGATTCTAGATGTAGAAATGGCACATGATTCTACATGGAAAGGGTGTTCTTATTAAGTTGTATGATTTTTTCCCAAATTGTTGAAACTGAAAATGGTACCTCTCAAGGATCAGTTATACTCCAGTCCGGTTCATTGGCCTAATAATTGACATTTTACAGAGTCTGCATCGATCCTGTGGGTCAAGTGGTGGATGTAAAGGAGACAAAAAAAAAGAGTATTCTGAGACTGCAAACTTCCACCAAGGCTGAGCTTCACACAGCTTCACACGTTACATTCCTATTCATATGGAGCGCCTGTATTTAGATTCTGTCACCATGAAAACAAACACTTAGAACAATATAAAACATAATATAAAACTATGTAGTCAAGAAGGTTTAGTAAAGAATAAGTAAGTAAACTGGGGAAGAGATGGGGGGGGGGGGTTTAGATTTTATGTTGAGAAAACGACAATTCTGTTCTGTACAAGAAAGAAGGTTGGGGAAAATATCCAACCAACACTTAATGGAAGTAGTCTGGAGAAAGTTCAAAGTTTCTAGTTCTCGGGGTGTGCATTGACTTGAGATTAACATGGAGACATCATGTAATGACAGTCATATTATGGGATGCCTAGCTGAAGGACTGGACCTCATTTATATGTCTAATTAGGTCAAGGATGGAGTATGGAGGTGTAGTTTAAGGTTTTACCTCTAAATTAGTTAGATTTAATCTAAACTAAGTCACTAAGAACATGTACGGGGCTGTGCGGGGGCTATTAGCAAACTACTGGGTGAACGTCAAGGGTCAAGATGATATGGTGCGTTCCATACCCTAAGGAACTCAATGAAAAAAGTCAGAAAACAAGACAGACGTGGAATATTTACCAATAGCTCTTACAAACACCGTAGCAACATGTCCACCGGTATAAGTTGGACAATCATATGTGTACGACTGATTTAATGAGACACAAATAAGTCAGTTGAGCTATTTTATTTATTTTTTATTAAACATAAAACATATACAAAACACAAACAAACATGCCACGTTCCATGTCCTTATGAACTAAGAGTTACATTCTGGTTGAGCAGGAGCAAGCTCAAAACAAAAACCAATGACATATACAAACCAAACATAAATAAATAAAGTAAAAAATCCCATCATGATACACATAGGAAAAAGAAAACAGGGCTTACCTCAGTAGTGCTGATAAAAAGTATATTGAAAGCTTCCACTACTGTTGATACACGGTGTAGCCATGTTAGATTATGAGGTGATGGGGTGATGGTGATTCGTCACCCAACATAACAGGTGATTTAGGCATGTTGGGAAAGAGGTATGGCACAGGAATCAAGCTTTGGTTGGACTGCGGAATTAGTGCCTAGGGACCTGGGGATGGATGACAAGGAGTTTTGCCCTGTAGTATTATGGATTTCCATTATGGACATTATTATTATATTCCATTATGGATGTTAGAGCCTCCTAAACTTGATTTAGAATTGCTTGAGGCAAAGTCATAAGTTGGAAATATAGATATGGTGAATGAATATTCTTGTCAGAACTACTGAGACCTTATTCTTATTTTTACTAATGGGTCAAAGGATGATGAGACAGGTGCTACAGGAGCAGGTCTTGTAGTCAGAGATGGACTGCAGAGATAGTTTAAAGAACACCACATTTCTTGAATCTATTAACATTAGAATTGTATGCTATACTGATGGCAGTACAATGACAGAGCAGATTCAATCTCATAAGGACTCAGTATCAGCTATCAAGAGTATAAAGTACATCCTGGAGCTGGCAAGACCTATTTTATGACAGCCAGAAACAATGAGCCAGTAGTTAAAGTAAGAGATGTGTAAAGAAATGAGCAATATGGGTTTAACAGAAATATCAGTGAAAAGTATTTTAGAAATTCTGACCGGAGGAGGAAGAAAAGAACTATTTGAAATTTTGGCAGATCGATAATAGAATATTATATAAACTTCATGGAGTGATGATATAATACAGAAGATGGCAGCAATGCTAAGACAAGGGGGCCGGTTGCTGTTAAAAAAATCAGAGGAAAAGAAGAAGAAGAAGCAGAAAAAGAAGAAGAAGAAAAGGAACAGGAAGAAGCAAAGAGATGCAAGTAGCCCGAGTTGACGCGGTTTAGATGCGGAGCATTAATACTGAGCAACGAAATGGATTGCAGCACAGCTTACGTGCCTACTAATGTTGTCAAAGACTCTCCAGGTAGTTAGATTAACAATAATACATTTTTTTAAAAATAATTCTTAGGAAACAGACAGTAATTCGTCGTAGCTGTTAGCTTAAAGTTAGCTAACAGCTTAATTAGCTTACCACTTCAAAATAAAATGCATTTACATCGTGGAGATTTCACTATTCAAATATACTCTTGTGAGCTTGTTTGGATTGCAAAAACACATGATATATAAATACAATTAGTACAGGTAATATTACTTATGGTTGAAGATATTTTACCCAAGTACTGTAACGTTACTTCTGTTACTCGGGTACTGTACCTAGCTTAAGTATAATGTGGTGCTATTTTTTACTTGACTGTACTTACGAACTTTCGCCTTCACTAAGGTTATATTTTAGAAAGAAGTTCGTACTTTTTTACGAAACTGCATTCATCTGACATGTTTAGTTACTTGCGACTTTGCAGTGTATCGGTAATCAGTAAAAAAAAATAAGATTATGAAATATAGATAGATACGCATTAAATATATTGACTATTGTACCAACAGCAGTAGGTATAGTAAATTTTAGCTCAATCAGTTACGACCTTAAAAAGATTTTCACTTGTTAATGCATTAGTTGCAGTATAGTAATATAATGCTATTAGAGTACTTTTACTTATGTCACTTTAAGTACATTTTGTTTATTCTACTTCTGTGTTTGAGTATATTTTCGGCTACAGGACTGGTCATAAAAATGTTTTTGCTCTACTCTGATATTATTTTTATATAATGAAGTATTGTAATATTTCTTCTCCTATTAGTGATAAATAGATTTAATGCTGTAATTTAGCAGGAATGCTAACAGGTTAAAAAAGTAGGTTAAGTTTGGAGATATTAAAGCTGCCCACTGCAAACTGTTTTTGATTTAGTTAAAATACATGTAGATTAACTTTTACGGTCTTTAATGGTCTGTCAAAGGACACGATCTTTCAAATGGATATTAAAAATGAGTCCAGGACAATGGTCACATGTTTGATATCCTTGCCTTGATAGTTCATTGATGACATAACTGATTTGACGTGAACCCTTATTGCTTTTGCATCCTAATTTCTCTTTACCCCCATTTCCCCCTCAAGGTATAGTAACACCTTGTAAAAAAAACTTTAACATTCACAGATATGATTTGACCTTTTAAAATTTCCAGTCACTAAGCAATCCATTTCAATTATTTCATTAATAAATGAACAAAAATATTTGGGGAAATAACTTTTACATATTTTTAAATGAAATAAACTTTCATGAGTCTCAAACAAATCTTATTACTGAATTTCTGAAGGATTCAACTACTGCGAGTTGGCTTCAGGTTATAAAAAATCCTTGAAATAGAGTGGAATAGAATAAGGTAAAAACAGGATTGCAGACTTGAAACAATGTAGTTTATTAGGTTCAAATGTAATTATGACCATTATACCAGATGAAAAGTCAGATGTATTCACTGATATATATCCCATTGTGCTTCTCATTGATCAGGGAGTGACAGCTCCAGCTCTGATGAATTGATACCCCTCTCTAAGCTCCTGGAGAGGCCACAGAGTGATGAGAAACAATCAAGAGAAAACAGACACAGCTTAACCTCCAGCTCTGGCATTAAATCAAAAAAGGACAGAAGTGGTGAGGACAACAAATTCTAACACCCTTTCAACAATTCTGATAGATGAAGTAAAATATTTTCAACTTATCATTTTGTGACATTTTGAAGCAGAAAGTAAAACTTTTGTATGCTTAAATCTTCTCCTGTTGTAGCTTCGGATGACTCCTCAGATGATGACAAGCCTTTGACAAAGATGAAAAAAATCTCTGCTCCAGCTAAGAAACCAGTGAAAAAAGACAACACGTTAACCAGAAATGGCAAGAAAGCTGGTGGTACCACATGCAATCATCTATATTTAAATTAGTTTTGTTTTCTGATTTGTGTTCTGGAATGAGTGGCTTTAAAATGTTTCTGTATGTAACTTTCAGATTTGAATACAGACGACAGCTCTGACAATGAGCCTCTCATAAAGGTTACCAAAGTGGCGTCCAAAGCTGCGAAGAAGCCGTTCAGAGCACTGCCAAGAAAATCTGTTGATACAAAGAAGAAAGGTAATTTTCTCTCCATGAACCTGCAGCAACCATAGAAAGTCACTGTTCTCTGCAGCAGAGACTTATTGACTTCATTTTCTTACACAGAATCTCTGGATGACAATGATGCATCAGAAGATGAGCCTTTGAGTATACTTGCCAAGAAACTCTACCCCAAACGCCAGAGAAAGACATTTAGAAACGCAAATATGAAATCCAAAAGAAGTGCATCAAGGAAAACGAGTAAGTATTAAAATCTGCAAATAAATTAATCTAAAATGATTTTCTCATTGCATCAAAAATAAGTATGTTGTGTTTCTTCTAGTAAATTATGCAGAGTCTTCCAGTGACAGCTCAGACGATGAACCACTGGCAACATTGAAGAGGAAGCAGACAAAGGCTCCTATAGAGCAAAAGATTTTGGCAAACAGCAAGAAAACAAAACTGGAAGACAAATCACTAAAAGGTTGGTAACACTTTCATCATTAGACTGGCCAGAAGGAATGAATTTAATTAAGTGCTAACCTCTTGGATTTTAAAACACTTTTCAGACAGCAGCTTGAGTGATGATGACGTGCCCTCGGAGGACCTTGATGCCAAGAAGAAACCAGTGAGGAAAAACGCAAAGAAAACTGCTGTATTGCACGCCAGAGCATCAAGAAAGACACAAGGTACAGTAGCAGTAATGAAAACACGAATAAAACATTATATGTTACATAATAATGTATGATTTAAATCTGTGATGCTGTGATTTGTTTTATCAGGACGTTCTGATGAAAGCGCAGATGAACCCTTGATTAATCTTGTGAAAAAGAACAACGCAGGAACCAGAAAGAAGGCTTCAGTTCCAAAGAAAAGGGGCACAACTTCCAGAAAGCCAAGAAAGATGCCTGTGGCTGGTAAAAATACATACCATAATACCAAAAATGTCAAACTGGTTCTAGGGGCTGAGACAATCTGTATAAAGTCTCCAGCAAAACCCTTCACTGGGTAAATAATAACAGTCATGAATGTTTCTCAATCATTCATGCAGTTATGTTTTATGCATATTTTTTTTCAGGGTCATCAAGCAACAGTTCAGATGATGAACCCTTCAGGAAGGCAGCTAAACACCCACAAGTGACCAAAATTGTTAAAATAATACTGAAGAGGTGTGATGGTGAAGAGACTGGGGTTCAGGAAGCCTGAACAACACCAGTAGGCCTACAGGTACTGGTGGTTCCAAAACCAAGTCATTGTTGATGCTGTAACCCCAAAATATACATATAACATTATTCTCACTCTCCAAAACAGACACACCGTTTGCTGAAAAGTCTTCAATCAAGAGGTCAGTGAGATCAGAGGAACCATCAGAAGAAGAATAAACAGATGAAACAAGTTACATCAGGTTTTTATTGTTATTGTTCACTTTCTGGATTTAGACGTTCAGACCACCCAGTGGCTTCAAGTTTGAAGGACTTCTAAAAGTCTTGTTAATTCATGAGAGTTGCCTCCTATATGTCACATTGATATTGTTGATAGCACGTTTTATATACTTGACATATATGGTAATTTAAGGTGTTAATATTTTTACTCTTGTTTGGGGTCAAATTTGAAAGGTTCTTGAAAGATGTAATGATTTTATGTCCTCGGTGTTATTATAATATTTGTGCTTATTATGCTTTAATTGTCTCTTCTGGTTTTGTTTTGAAAGAGAATAGAAAAGCACTCACTGATGCAGTTACATGTGCGCTTTCTTATTAATGGTACGTAGAGCATGCAGCAGTGATAATATTGTACTGGATTAAACATTTTCAAGTCACTGTGAACCTCATTATTACATCAGCCTGTTTTTCACCTGGCTTACCACATTACCCCAGTTCTTCTTTATTTTATTCTCCATTTACATCCTCGTCAGATTTTCGGTCACATCATTTTTTGTATTTATTTTTCCTAAAATAAGTGATTCCATTTTTACTTTTGACTTATTTGGGTCATAAACATCACTGTCTGCATTCCTCCATTCTTGAAACAACCTGGTATCAGTGTACACTTCCCAATTAGAATGTTATTACAGTTTATAGGTAAATTAGTTGTCTCATTCAGACTTAATGTGTGCTGAAAAACAAGGGTTGAAACTAATAATTATTTCCCCCAATCAGTTTTTTAAACTTAACATATTTTTGACTCAAGGAATCTAAAGAATTGTGACAAATTACCATCACAAGGGAGCTAAGTAGGTGACAATGTTTTCTGTAACTCCAAAGATGTTTAATGTACAAGTATTACATTTTTACAGCAAGGTTATGTTTGTTTGTTTGTAGCAAGATTACCTTAAAGGTTAAGAACAGATTTTGATTACATTTTTTGACAGGTAGGTTATGGCCCAATGAACAATCCATTGGATTTTGGTTGTGATGCAGGTTTGATGCATCTTTAAAGACTAAGCTAGATCCTGAAGAAAACCACCATTAGTGAAGTATTATTTTTGTTGAATAACTATCAATCGAGTAATGATACCAATTATTCCTAATTCTAGGGGCAGGTTTTCATGGTCCAGGAGTCATATGATAAGGGTCAAACTATCATGGGACTATTACATTTAGGTGCAATGACATAATGGAAACTGAGCTTACATTGTGGAGGTTTGCTCAGTGCAACTCAATAATTATTACTTTTTTTTTTATTTCTGATGTGTGACATTTCAACAACTCATTTTGGATGTGTTTTCTTGATTTGCATATTCTTTTCAGATATCTCACCATGATTTGCATATTCTTTTCTTGACATGTCAAAAAAAACATTTCAGAAATGTGGGCATACCTATCAATAAAATGCCAAGCTATTGGTTTCTTTGGCAGCACTGTTGCTTCATGTGGTAGACAATGAACATGGCGGAGCAAATGATCGTGCTTGGAATGGCCAAAAAGGATGGAAGCACCGCATCGTCGCCATAATTTGCATATTATTTTCTGATGCTACTTTGCATATTTTTGGGATATGTGGACCTAATTAGCATAGCCCACTCATTTAGTTATTTATGGTATCTACAATGATGATTCAGATATCTAAAATTAAGTTATGATTTATAAGAGTAATTGTAGATATCTTAAATATTACTAGTATGATATAATTTTCACGTTACAAATGCATTTTTAGAAACCTGAAATGCTGTTCTAGATATCCGAAATGTAATTCTATATCTGAAATTACATTCTTACTAGTTACAATTACACGCCAACATATCAATAATTTAATTTTGACAAGGTCAGAATTTAATTTTAGATATCTCGAATTACATTTATGATATCTGTACCTGTAAGAACAGTTGTAGATCTCTACAATAAATTTCCACTAGTAAGAATTGAATTATCCTCTTTATACTTGGACCTACTTCTGGCCCAGCAGACAGTCATTCCTAAAGGTAATGCACCTATAAACTGTGTAACTCACACAGCCATACCTAAGAGTTGTTAAGTTGTGTATTGTTCACACAACTTTAAAGGGGGGAAAGTATCGTTTTCTACCTTTCCACGGAGAAATCGTTCCCCAGACGCAGAAATCAATGGCTGGCAGCTGTGAACAAAAAACCTGTGATGGTGGCAAATGCTTTCATAAATGTACAGGTATATCCAGGTACCAGATGTTTTTCAGAGATCTGTATGCCAAAAACACACTAAAGTATAAACTGGCCAAGAAAACGTATAAAAACTCACACTGTGTTATGTTGTGGCTTTTGCTGCGCGTTTTTCTGAATGTGTTGTGTTGTGTGGCTTTTGCAGCGCGTTTGCCCCTGTCGGCCACCGTACCCTTGTGTCTTTGATTTATTGAATTTATTTATCATAGTACATACAAATATAGATGAATACCGAGGATAACACATTAAGTATAACATACCTATAACATATACGTAACATGATACACTAAATGCTATAGAAAACGTTCTTTGTGTTCGTTTTAATTAAAATAGAATAATAGGCGTACGATGTAAAGACAGTGAATGAATGAATGAATGGTGCCAACAAACCGATTGGTTTTCACCGACAACGAAGGCGGGTTTCGCCTGCAAACCGGAAATGACGCGTAACCCCGGTCGAGAATTGATGAGAATTGACATTTCTAACAGTGAAAATTGAATTGTTGATGTCAAGAATCAACATGATGACATGTGAGAATCGAGTATTAGATATAATTGATTTGAATTGCAACTAGTAAAAATTACATTATGCACATGTCGATTTGGAATTATTACATGTCAAAATTGAAGCACAGATATGTGTAGGCTAACTGAGTTTGAATAGTAATCAATGGTAAAAGCTGACTAGTTGCACTAGTTTCAAAGATAAGAATCAGTCACCATATATATATATATATATATATATATATATATATATATATATATATCGTTCTTTAATGAAATGTGATGAAGTTCGTCTTCATTCTTCTTCGCCGCTTTATGTGGCTGTTCGCAACTTCCGCTATGCCCGTCCTTGCAGCAGTCCTCCACCCTCATCATCACAAACACTACTACTGTACGACTACTGCTGTATGTTTACTGCTAGATGAGTCTGTTGCTTACTTGTCAGCTGTCTAATTTATCGCAAAGCCAAGTGTTGATTTAATGGGTTAGCTTGGGTTAGCTAACTGCTTGTTAGCTAGCATGCTGCTGTCTCCACACATCAGATAACTCAAGGATTAATTTTATCTCGTCATGACTGAGTTGAGATGTCGGAGGACAGAGACTTTGGAGGGAGACAGAGAAGATGTGCGCCGAAATGAGCCTGAGGTGCAAACTATACGTAAGTTTCGCTAATATAGCAGTCTGCTAACGTAATTACTGTTAGCTTCCTGTGCAAAAACAATTAGGGAAGTTGTTTCAACTTTGCCAGAGAAACACTGCATATTCTGACTGGGATGCCTACAAATACTGTAGTTAATAAACTGTCTGTCTGTTGTAACACATTTACAGATATCAATGGATCGATGAACACAGAGGATGATGGGAGTTTGTCCAATGATGGAGCAGATGACAGGCAGCAGAAAGACGAAGGTGAAGTTAAAGAGGAGGCTATTCAGCAGGAGGAGTCAAACAGATCTGAATCTTCTGTGAAAAGATCCAAGATGTCTTCTGCATGTAAGGCTATGTGTCAGTATACTTCTAATACAGATCAATAACAACATTATGAAGCAGGATCAGTGGCTGTTCATTCAGACTCAATGTTTAACTGATGATCTGGGGCCTCATTTATAAAACTCAGTGTAGATTCCTTCCTAAAACATTGTGTACTCACAGACCTCAGAATGTATTTATCCAAGAAAATATTCAGATCTATAAATGCAGATCCTGTATGCAGTCTTCTCATCATAAATCCCAACCTGCGGTGAATTGTGCGAGTATAGTCTCCTCCCAGTGTAGTCCCACAATCATCCATAAATGGTCAATGCTAAATAGCTCATGAATACACTGACATTGTTAACGAGCCTTTGTTGGACTATCAGTGAGGGAAAGATGGAGATGCTGAGCATGTAGAAGAAAACAGAGTTTACAGAGTGTGAGTTAGAGGTTCTCATCACAGAGGTTGAGCACCGTAAAATGTAAATGTAAAAACGTAACGTAAAAGTTTTGTTTGGAGGGCTTAGCAGAATATCAAATAAAAGGAAACAGGCTGAAGGGAAGCTGTCAAGGTATTGGGTAATACTGTAGACTGACACACTGTCCAGCCAATCAGAGAGCTAGAATTAGTAGCTGTGGTGTCACTGTTTGAGTGATCAACAAGGTTGGTTGAGATTCTCTGGTGTTACTTGCTAAGAGCTCATGTTGATGTTGTGCAGTGTGTTAATAAAACACGGTTAAAGGACAAGTCAGCTGTGTCTCCAGCAGTTTGTCTGACAGAAGCATGTGGTGGATGGTGAACAGGGTTGGATCAAACAACCAACTGTTGCAGAAGTCAAAAAGAAGTGGTCAAATGTCAACACACATTCCTCTAACTGTTGTGTATTAGAGGTGTATCACCAATGATTAAACAAACAAACATCTAATTCCTTCCTGGAGACCTACTCTTAGCATTTGTAATCATGTGCTTATCATCAGTAGTTTATGAGTTTTCTACAAAAACTGATTTTCCACAATGTAGGATCAGATCTGTTTTTTGTCTAGATACATATAATCCATTTGAATGAATCTTCATTACCACAGCTAATTCATGGCAGTGCCATGTCTCTACCCTTCTCTGATAACATACTGTGAGCCATTACATATTATCTCCCCTTGTATAGTGGTGCAGCATCATTGTTGTTCATGCCTGGGTATTTCTATTTTGATTGGCTAATTATTTTATTGGCAAAATATTTTTTTAAAACGAAGAAAAAAAAGGCTCCAACTCACAAAGTTGAAGAAAGTGAAAAAGAGATCCAACATCCACATCTGTAGCTGGATCCACCTCAAAATGCGATCAAGTCTTCCTTGGACTGAGATCCATCCCTGCACAAACATATCATCACAGTTAAGCTAAACAGACGTGTAGGATTGTCCAGCTTCGGCAGAGGTTTGCAATCTACAGAGTTTCTCTCTGGTTTGTTTTATTCCTGCAGTATCTGGTTAAAACATATATTACAACAGGTTGAATGGACCTTTTCCATTCAGATATCTGATTTGTTTCAAGTTGTTTATCATGTTGTTTTGTCTAAATTAAAGCTACATACTAAAGATTAAATCAGATTGAAAATAATTTGTGAAATAACTGAAGATTCAGCCACAAATGCTGACTCCAGTTTTACTTTCAGTGTTGCAGTTCACTGTGGTGACCCACGAGACAATTCCGTTTTTTCATAGCAAGGCAGACTCAGATGTCAGAATCCAATTTATTGCCAAGCAGTTTCCACATACAGGGAATTTATCTTGATATTTTCATGCATAACAAAAGCAAAGTGAAAGTAAAGACAAGAAAACAGGTTAATTCCTAACTAAAAATTAGATACAAAATAAGGACATTTAAAATATGTCTTTTTTTTAACGAGAAGAGCTGTACAGTGAATTATGAGAGGATATGCAGAGACATTGCATTGAGTCACATATTTAATCAATATATAAATCACATTTATCAATAACAGAAAAAGGTTCTTTGTTTATTGTGGAGTCCAACTCTGTATGAGCAGATTAAACACAGAATCCATCTCTGAACAGGGACAGAGACCAGTTTCTCCACTGAAGTAACCCTTGATGATGATGTGACAGGATGTTTATTTTTGTAAAACTGAGGATAGATTTCCTTTTAATACAGCCAGTCTTACGCACTTAAGTTTTACTCTGATATGTGATGTTTGCTGTTCCGTTTCTGCTCCTCAGCGGGTTTTTTGCAGCGCTTGGTGAGGGTGTTCTTCGGATGTCTGGCAGCCGTTGCCTGTGGCATGCTTTATGCTGTGTATCTGTCAACATATCATGACAGGAAGTTCTGGTTTTCAAGTAGACAGGTGGGTGACTGTGCTGTATGAGTCTGCTCTCATTTACATTTCCTCCACATTGCCATATAATATCAATTCAACATTTCCCTTCATGTGTCTCAGGAGCTCGAGCGTGAAATCACCTTCCAAGAAGGCAGCGGGATCTATTATTACTACTATAAGCACATGCTTACGGCACCGTCTTTTGAAAGAGGTGCTCTCTGCTTCTTACTAAAAAAAAGAAAAGAAAATCTAACTATCTGACTGGATATAGCACTAAGATGGATGTTAACATAAATTAAAAGGCTACGAATGTCAATCAACTTTTTTTCTCATGTATTTTCTAGGGTTTTATGAACTGACGCAAGATAACAAGACCATTTCAGGTCAAACCATCAACATAGTGGAACGTTTGTCTCTGTATCCAGAGCTCATCACAAGCTTCATATACCGAGTCACAAGCTGCCAGGTGAGAGCTTTTTTTTAATGTTTGCTTCTGAATAAAGTTAAATCAAGTGCAATAAGAACATTGTTGGTTTTGACCATGCTAGCATACATTTGTATCCTACTTTTATTCCCCGACCAAAGAAGGCATATAACTTCACCCTTTTCCGCATGTTAGAATAATACTGGGGTATCATAATGGGGTATAGTTTATCCACGCCTCCTCAAAAACTGAGGGGTCCTAAAGGTGTAATAGGTGTGTTTACATTTTGAGGCACATTTAAACTTCAGTCAGGGTTTTTTATTCTAGTAGTGGGGCATCTGTGTCCTTGGACAGATGGTGATATGCATAGAAGGTCCATGTGTTTACCAAAGAACATCGGTGCTAAACCAGTACAACACCCTGTCTTAACGGAAAAAAAAATGTTTACAAAATACTCTTGCCATGCGCCTTGGGGCCTTTCAGTCTGAGCTTCTTCCAACAGGAAGGATTTGTCCTGTAGAAAAACTTTAAACAATACAACCCTGCACGTTAATAGAGACCGGTTGAACTTGTTCTGTCTTCTTTCTTGTTTACTTAGTGAAGTCATGAATGGAGCTGCAAGTTATGACAAAGGTAGTGAATCACACTATGGAGGCCCTGAATTAACACTAAAGATACAATAAAAACTTCCTTGTAGTTAAATGAGTGGCTTCTGCTGCCACTGCAGAGGTCTTACCACTCAACAAATCAATCAGTGCATCCTGCCAGAAAAAGTGGGGACGTCAAACTTTTGCATTGTATGACCTGGCTGTTGATTACAAGAGCAAATCTAATTTGACAGAAGCAAAATGAAGACTTGGTGCTCCTGGAACAAGCAACAAATATGTCCACACCAACACAGACCTGACGTTTATTTGATTTTTCTGATCTAAGCCTGACTGCGTCTTCTTCAGGATTTCGTGGAGCCAATCTACTTCTATGTTGGAACGGTGTTTGGCCTCCAGGCGGTCTACGTCACTGCCCTGTTTGTGTGTAGCTGGGTGATGAGTGGCACCTGGGTGGCTGGCATATTGGCTGTGGCCTGGTACGTGATCAACAGGTGAGAGGACTTCTGCCAGCCTGTTCCTTGTACTTTAGTGTGAGGTGTGTCATCATGTTTCTTCATCCTATCAAAGTCAGTAAAGTTACCTTCCTTTTGTGAACTTTATCATCTTTCTATTTCTCTTCCTGTTGCTCCTGCTTTATGATCACAAATGTCTTAAAACAGACTTAAAAATGGGCCACTCAGGCTCCTGTAAAGACAAATAAAAACCAGCGGCGAAGCATAAAAACGACTGACTTTGTGACCACATTAACCCGTACTGTAAAGGTGGATTCGTTTTACTCAAGGTCTGCTGTAAAGGCAATTGGAACTGCTTCTCAGCATATTTAGATATTTAGACTATTAGAGGGGTCAGCCTATTAGAGCTGTTGGACATTCTTTTAGATTAAAAGTCATAAATCCAGGAGAATCAGTCTGTTGTTTTTCCTGAACAGGCCCATTTCATGTCTCTTTAAAGTTTGGATACTTATGATAATATGGTGATTGTGGGCTAATATCACAAGTTTGTCTCCAATTAAAAGTATAACTTAGTGAGGTCATCCACTGCAGGCATAATGCACCTGTCATGCAAAGTGAAGCAAAATGACAAAAACACCTTTTTCCCTCTGAATCTATGAGTTTCGTCGAGAATATCGGAGTTTTTGTCTTTTACATTTACCACTATAATCTCAACAATGTGTTTTTTTCTTTGAATATTTCCTGTCTCTCTATTTTTATTTTACCTACACTTGCCCAAATACACCATGGTACCTAGCATCTCAGTGCTATTATAAATAAGAGTCCGTAAGACAGAATAGAGAACATACAATAAGAACACTGTGTCTGTGCTGCACTGCTAACATACCTCTCTGCCACAGCGTTAGATTTGGACACTATCATTTCTTTGAACTCCTCACATCCTTACATTATAATTGTGCATTCTTCTACGCATCACAAACCATTATGAAGAATACCATTTAACACCAGTTTGTTGAACGGAGTGTGTTAAACTCCTCTTATAATACAGCCGTCTAGTTCACTCATTTTCTTCCTGTCTGAATGCGACTTGTCTTGTCATTTCCTCCTCAGACCAGACACAACCAAAGTGGACCATGCCATTCCTCTGCGGGACAACTGGGCTCTGCCTTACTTCTCCTGCCAGATCACAGCTCTGACTGGGTTCCTGAGCAATAACATCAGCTCTGCCACTGAGGTGAGCCTCTCATGAAAACACATCCTCTACAATATGAAAACCAGGTGGAACAGTGCATAAACTATTTCTCTGTAGATGTTTTGCTATCTTACCATGAGTGCCACCAGCATCACCTTCCTCCTGGTGTGGGAACACAGCCACTACGTGCTCTTCATCCAAGGCCTCTGTCTGTTCTTGCTGGACTCTTTTGACCTGGTGCCGCCACGCAAGGTAACACAACCCGGCATGATAAAGAGCTTGTGCAGTTGAATCACACTTTGATATAGTGTGCATCCCAGCACATCTAAACGTCCAGGAATTCACCTGATCAAGAAATAGTACAGCAAATAAAACCATACAGTTTCAGTTTTACACTTCTGATTTTGTGCATATAGATAAAACAAGATATAACATGTTCATTAGTGAGTGTTAGAGGCTCTGGTCTGGTCCCCTGTTTTCAGTTTGTATTCTAAGCTAAGCTAGGTTACTGGCTAAAACTTCATATTTTACTGATAGATGTTAGATTCAGATTTATTATTAAACCATCTGCAAGAAAGCCAAAAGTGTGTTTCCTAAAATGTTGAACTGCTCCGTTGAGCACTGAACTAATGAATGTCTATGAATGAAGTCTAATTTTTCATTTACTGAAAAAGCTACTCACTGTTTTTGGTTCAATAACGTTTTATAGTAACATATTTATGACACGTAAGCATTAATAAAGCACAGAGATTTAGCCAATTATTTATAGACATTGGATGATATTCTGTTTCCCAAAATCTAATTGGTGAAAATCCCTGTTGGTACAGCATCGTGCCCACAATTGTTCTAAAAAAAAAAAAAAAGTTCTCCTTTTTCCTTTGGTTCTCTCCTCTCTTGTCTCTTTTTCTCTCCATCATCCCTCCATCTGTGATGGCAAGATGGCTGACATTCACAAAGTGTACCTCAGCTCCTTGTTCCTGGCCTACCTGTTCCAGTTTCAGAATCCGACCCTGCTCAGCTCGCCTTTGCTCAGCCTCCTGATTGGCTCAGTGCTCGCGAGGTACTTCCAGGTAGAGTTAGCTGCTCCGTCACGTCAGAGCTCAATCAGATGAAATGTTGCAAGCATTTTTTTTTAACTAGCATTGAATCACAGATGTTTGAGTTTGAGGGCTGACACACATAGTTGAATTATTGGTTAACTGATTAATCGATCAACAGATCAGTGACTTTTGATAACTGATTAATCATTTAACTATTTTATCACGTAAAAGCAGTTCCTCGTTGCACCTTTTCAAATGTCTGCACAGATCTCCTTCCATGGTTTGGCACTCATGTGAACAGCAGGCTGTTTGCTAAATTTAAGCGTCATAGTGTGAAATACAGTTTTGCTGCTGCTGGTACTTTTTAATGTAACAATTCATAAATCTCGGTGCAGATTTGCAGTGAAACGATGAAAGAAGACAGAAGTGCTGCGCTGTGAAGTGCAATGACTGTGTTAGGCAAGAGCGACTGATTTGAAAGGACCACTGGTGAATCTGGCCGTCTTAGAAATAGATGAAAAGATTGTGATATTTATTTCAGCTGCTGCTACTTTCCCTTTGACTCTCCACTCCGCTCTCCCACAGGTGGAGCTCCAGTAGTCTTTGGTTTTGATAGGCTATTACTTGTGATGTGTAACCAATCAGTGGGTGGGACTTTGAGAGAGATTACATACATACTACATACAGAGGGCCCTATTAAACAATCTATATAAGTCCATAACAGAGGTGCATTTAGGGCGTGTTTTGCTAGTTGCACGGTGCAAATCCGGGTGCAAAGTAAGATGCAAAAAGGTTGCATTTAGTCTCTTCATTATTCATAGGTCTAATGTAGGTTCACATTCTGAGTAATGTGCCCTTTAATGAACAGAACAAACACTGCACCACTAGACCAGGTTTTTGTTGGTCAGTGGCAGACTTTCACTCTCTGCTCCCTCAAGACAGCAGTGCACCAACAATGCACCTAACCACACCTCATGTTAAGACTAACATGCCCACAGATGGGCGCAAGCACATTAATTACATGGCCACTGGATGACAACTGTGATGGTCGGACACTAGCAATGAGAGCGCTGTACGCCGCTTTGTTTATTTAGTTCTCACTTATTTCTGTGTCTTAACTTCAAGTTTTTAAAATTATATTTAAGTTATTTGGCATTTAACTGTGTCTGTAGTCTTAAAAGCAACGGCAGAATTGTTTATGTAGTTTTTTATTTCACACTTTCAGGCTTCGGCAGTGTAAATGTGTGTTTCTCTTGCTAATAACTCCCCCTCTGAGTGGCAGCTTCTTCAGAGCGGACGTAGTGCATTTTTAAATTAATTTAACAATACAAAACTAAAATATGATTCTTCCCAGGACTCAAACCCTATTAAAATCCAAACCATGACTTGTGCTCATTAAAAACGTATTACCTTCAATTTGATAGGGTTTGATTTAAAAACGTCTCAATGCTGTTTTTTGTGTTTCTGTTGCAGCAAAAGATGAAGATGGGACCACTAGTCGCCAGAGTGCTGAAGCTCTCCCTACATTTCCACCTAGTCTTTACCACAGGGATCACCTTCAGTTATGTGATCAAGGTAAAATCACAAGAATGTGAATTGGTGGTCTCCACCAGTCTATCAGCTGGAAATGCTTTCAATTGTCGTTTTCAGTTTGTCCGTTAATCATCACTGTTTTTCATTCACAGAAACTGGTATCTGTGAGTGACAATGACTTCATGTTGAAGTTCCTCGAAGTCAAATTTGGCCTCAACACGACAGCGTGAGTTAAAGAAAAGTTGAAAAGTTGCGTGAAAAGTTTGCTGTTACAGTGCAGGCTGGACCTTGGTTTAATTAAATGGTGCCCATGTGTTTTATCCTTTGCTTTTGAACTGTATCTACAGTAGTCAGTTTGCTATTTTCTGTCTTTAAAATCTAATCCAATGGGGTTCTTTTCTCTCCTTTATGGTAGTGATTTCATCACCAACTTCCTTCTGTGCCAAGAGAGTTTCCAGACACCTGGTCAGGACTTGTTTCTACGACTGACGCAGGCCTCAGTCCTTCCCTTCTACTTCCTGGTGCTCACTGTCTGCCTGCTGTCCACCCTGCAGACCATATACAGAAGACTCAAGTGAGAGACTTGTGTCTCACATAGTGCATGACAGTTCTGTTTGGTGTCTTTCTAAATAATATTTGACTGAACCGGAGATCCAAACTGCACCTCATGCAGCTGTGGATCTGTTTCCAGCTCCAGTAAACATTTATCATAGTCAGACTCTTTGGCTGTAGGCTTGATGTCATGATGCTGAAAGCATGTTTACTTTTATGCAGTGGTCAGCCAATGGAAACCAACCTCAAATTTGAAGATGGACGAATAGGAGAGCAGCCAGAGGTCATCTATCACGTTTTTCACACGCTGCTTTTTGGAGGTCTGACTCTGCTGTTTGACGGGTAAGTTCATCAGCTTTAAAATGTCTTTTTAGAATTTGTCTTTCTGTCATGTTTCTCTAGTAAATGAAGCATCATTAAAAAGGTTACTTCTTTGTTGAACTGTGTTCCTTTTTCACCCAGGATGAAATACTTATGGACCCCGTACATCTGCATGTTTACAGCGTTCGGCGTGTGTTCTCCAGAGCTCTGGATGACTGTGTTTAAATGGCTCAAACTGAAGTCCATCCACCCTGTAGTACTGGTGAGACTGATATTCTCCTCTAACAACTATGTGCTCTGTCAGTCATAAAGCATGACTTACACATACTTATTGTCAAAAAATACAACCCTTGGGGCACAGATAACGCAATAGTGGAATGCACCCCATGTACTGAGGCTATAGTCCTCTAGCGGTTGGCGCGGGTTTGATTCCGACCCGTGGCCATTTGCTGCATGTCTCCCCCCCCATTCTCTCTCCCACATTTCCTGTGGGAGAGAGAATGGGGGAGAGAGAATGTCTTCTTCTCCTCTTCAGGCTGTCCTATCAATAAAGGCCAAAAAAATTTACTTAAGAAAAATAAAAAATACAACCCTTGTGCCCCATTTCTGATACTAGTGGTGTTTTGATGTGGAATAATGTCTAACGTGCTGAACCGTGTTGTTACCTTTAAAGTATTATTATTAGTTGCAGAAGGAACATCACTTCTTAAAAAATCTGAACCTTGACCTTTTCTTATGCACTCCAGTCTCTGACCCTGAGCACAGCGGTTCCCACCATCATCGGTTTCAGTTTGTGGAGAGAGGTGAGACTTTTGATCTTTCACAGCTCTTTACTTCAGATATTTAAATGTACATAATATCTTGCTACGCTGCTGTCTTCTGTCTTTCAGTACTGCCCTCGTGTCTTAGCGGACCTGTCAGATCTGCAGGAGTTCTATGACCCAGAAACCTTGGAGCTGATCACCTGGATCAGGTGGGCCATCTGATCTTTCTGTATTTTCAAAGATAAAGTCCTAACTGTGCCTTCTAACGTCTCCTTGTCGTGCGTCCAGGTCACAGGCTCCAGTGGCAACTGTGTTTGCAGGCAGCCCTCAGCTGTTAGGAACAGTGAAGTTGTGTTCGGGTTCTGCTGTGACCAGTCTACCTCTTTACTCAGACTTCAGCCTGCTGAAGAGGACTGAAGATGTGAGTGAGATGAAAGATTCAGTACTTCAGTTAAAGACAGACACGCTTTGTGCTGGATATTAATGTAAAAGTACGTTGAACTTTAAACAAAGCTAGTCAGCTCACTTCCATCCATTATAAACTTCCTCCTAAGAGTTTTATTGTAATAAATTGTGTTATCACAGGTCTTAAAGAAAGTATTTTGCTTGGTCTCCATCTTCCTCACCTTTTTCTCTGCCCATTTTCTAATAAAGACATTAAAATGCTCAAAAAGACAAAATATATATTTTAGCCATGGTCCAGTTGACTTGGACTTTCCTCATTACAGATGAGCTTATTATCCTTTTTCCTCTGTCCCTGTAGACTTATCAAGTGTATGGAATGAGATCCGCAGAGGACATCTATAAGATTCTGACCTCTCAAAAGACAAACTATGTGATCATCGAGGAGTCAATTTGTAACGAGCTTCGTCTTAATAAAGGCTGCAGGATCAAAGACCTGCTCGACATCTCCAATGGACATGTGAGTTTAGACACTGTATCTGTGTGTCCAGGATTTATGTGACAAGTCTTTAAGTGTAAGTTTGGATTGTTTTCCTATCAGACCAAGTGTTTGGGTGAGTAGTGTGCATAAAAGAGAAGAGCAACAAAATCTTGAGTTTTGAACTTTTCATACACAAAAGTAATGCACTAACACTTGACCGAATTTTGTGGTGAACTTATTACATGCAGTAAAATTGATATAATGGTAGCTCACACTATCCAACTAACGTGTTTAATAGACAGACATTGTTTAAGAAATAGAATTTTTTTGGAAATGTGCGACTGTATTAGATATGAGATTGATTCCACTCTCATGTTTGTACAGTAAATATGAAGCTACTGCCAGTTAGCTCAGCTCGGCACAAAGACAGGAAATGGGAAAACAGCTATACAAACGCAACAAAACCACCTACCAGCACCTCTAAGGCTCCTAATCAACAGGTGTGTTTCATACGTACAAAAACCAAAATCGGTTTTATGGCCACTGGGAACATTGATATCCTGGAGTCTTAGACAAGCTAGCTGTGTCTCCCCCCCGTTTCTAGTCTTTGTGCTAAGCTAAGCTAACAAACATCTTAAAGTGTATTTGCCAAATTGTTACGTATAGATTGTAAATAAAGCCTGTGTATTCTGACAAGTGCTTTGCAAAATGTTGATTATTCTGGTGTTTTCAGTATCCGTCCTTATCCTCCTGTCCCATGCAGGTTGTTTATGACAAAGGAGAGATTTACTCTTTCTCCAAGCACGGGAGATTCTGCCAGGAGATAAAGTTGAACTACTCACCATACACAAACTACTTCACTCGAGTTTTCTGGAACCGCTCGTACCACGTCTACAAAGTGAACTCTGTCATTTCCTTTCAGTACTGACAGCAGCCTCTGCCTCCCTGCTGAGACTTTACCGAGCCAAGCTCTGCCCCGCTCCACTGTTTGACATCACATCCACAGTCTAACACGGAGGACTGTTACGGCATGTGCTCAGAGACACGTCTCATCACTGCTGAATTCAAACAGCTGGGATTGGCTGTTGTTTTGACCGACATGTTGTTTGATCAACATAAAAGGAACCTACTGAAGTTGAAATTTGTTATTGGTTACTTAACTGTTATTTTATAAGCCATGCGCTGCTGTTCATGTTTATGTGCTGCATCTAATGAAGGGGGAGGTTGCAGGGCTGCATACTAACTCTTTACGCGAGTTGCACTGGCGTGCCTAACTTCTTCATTTCAGTGCATCCAGTAACACATTTTCAGCTTTGCTTTTTTTTTTGTCAGTTCACATAAACATTTGTAAATTCCTAACACATTATATCAATGACTGTAAACAGGAATAAAGGTGCAGATAAATGTTTTGCATTTAAATCACAATACACTCGTCAAGAAATTGTAATAACTTCAATTGCTTTAACAACAAACTTAAAAAGTGCTGCTGTTCAAAGTGCTTGACATATTCAAATAAATCAATGAAACTCAAATAACTCATGTTGGGGTTTAATTAAAACCTTTAATTGATTAAGCAAAAGTTCAAACGTAGTTTTGAAACTGCTGTTCTATACTCTTCTCCTCTTTATACTGGGATACTGGTTATGTGTGTAGTACACAAGTATTTATGAATTTGATTTGTTTTTCCCACTGAACATGAATATGTGAATATAAATGTGTGAACATGTGTCCTGTAAGCTGCCTATAATGTGGTGTGGATAAGTAAGACCGAGCAAATCTCTACTACTAAAAGAGGACGCCCACCTTAGCAGTTCATTAATATAATATCTTTGGTCTTCCATCGACTGCACCCCTGCAACAGTGGGAGACAGAATTATAATACCTGATGTGTGCAGAATGGAAGCTTTGTATTTGTGGACTGTTTGGTTTAACTTGCTGTATGAACACGGTGCCTAGCATGATGGGAGGGGTTTTATATGCAAATATTGATTGAACAGCAGCACCGTAGAAACAACACCTGTGAACTTTAAGAGTTGTTTCTCAGGATACTGGAGGCTGGTTCTGAAGCTGTTGCGTTGTCTTCATCCTCTTCATCTATTTTGAGATGAGGGTAGGATGTGACTGACTGTCAATCAGACCTTGAGTTCGATCTTCTGGTTGTTACCTTGAAATATTTGGTGGTGAATGCCTTCTTGTGCTATTTCCAAGCTTCACCATAAACTCTCAGCAAAGGCGTGTAGTGTATAATAGGTGGTAATGACTTAAGGAAATTAAAAGAGCGTAAGACTTGATACTTTGATGCCAAGGTTTTGTGCCCTGCTTAATGTTCTGCAGCTTTAAATGTCATTTTAGTTTTGTCACATATTTCCCAGACTAACACCAGCATTATAAAGTTTGCAGACGACACCTTGTCATTGGGCTGATCACTGGTGGGGTGGAAACAGCATACAGAAGAGAGGTGGCAGGAAAACAATCTCTCCTTGAATGCAGACAAGACTAAGGAGATGATTATCGATCCTAGTGGGAGGAAGGAGCAGCACATCCCACTACACATCGGTGTGACAGAGGTTTAAATTCCTCAGAACCCACGTCAGCGAAGATCTCACCAGGTCTCATAACACACAAGAGCTCATAAAGAAATCCCATCAGATACTGTACTTCTGAAGAAGGCTGAGGACATTTGGAATGCCAACCAAAATCCTCAGCAACTTTTCTAGATGTGCAGTGGACAGTGTCGTCATCAGCTCAGTCACTGTGTGGTGTGGAAACTGCACTGCTCAGGACAGGAAGGCTCTCCAGCGTGAGATAAAAACTGCACAGCTCATCTCTGGAGCAGCCTTCCCATCACTGCAGGACTCTTACACCAGCAGGGTCACCAGGAGGGCCCACAACATCATCAAGGACAGTACAACACCCCCCCCCCCAAACACAGTCTCTTCACACGTCTGTCCTCAGGGAGGCGCTACAGGAGTGTAAAGTTAAGGACTACAAGACTGACAAACAGCTTCTACCCACAGGCCATCAGACTGCTAAATGACTATCAACACGAACACTGACACCCCCACCCCCCTCCATCACTGTTACCTTATCAGTGCAAGAAGCATTTATTTGCCAGTGCACCTTATTCATTTTACTCAGGACTGTTTGCAATATTTGCATTAGGCAAGAGCACCAACTTTTTAACTCAGGTTTTAACTTATTTCTTTGTTTATGCATTTTAATTTCTATTCTATTTTTTTTTATTGCTGTACATTATTTTATTATTCTTGTGTCTAAGGGAGACTGGCAAAGTAAGAATTTCATCGCATGGTGTAAACGTCTGTATTTATTTTATTGCTCATATGACAATAGTCCTCTGGAATCTTGAATCTTCATTTGAGGTCATTGCTCCAGATTTCAACTTTTACACTGTGCAGACCGGAAAGCAGACTGGAGTGGAAAAGGACAAATGCAATAGGAAAAATAAGGGAAACAAAAAGTCAATCTTTTATATACATTTTTCCTTTGCTTTTTTTTTTTTTTGCTATTTACCGAAGCTGTCTTCTATTACAAAGATCAACTTAAACTTTTATTTTGAGCATTTTTACATTTTTTAAATTTTTATTTCAATTTTTGGTAGAGATTTTAGATTCAGCATTTTTAGAAGTCTTTAAAGATGCACAGGGTAAAAACGTTTTGAGACTGGGTGATCCATAGTTTCCTTTGCCCTATTTCTTTTTAATATTTACTCACTTGGTAATTAATCATTTAGGATTCATTTAAAGTTTCCCTTTAAATCATGTTTCTCAGTAGTCCCATAAGGTATGTTGACCGTTTTACCAGGTACTTAGTGAACTGACATCCCAAATGCAGAATTTTGTGCACATTTTATCTACATTTCATCTGTACCTCCTGCTCCCGCTTGGCATGGCTATGTTTAGGCATGTTGTGGTTAATCTCCAAGGTTATGCACACTACTGTCGACTTTCCACAATGGTAGACGAAACTGCAAAAAATTAGGGAAGAAAAAACAACAACGTTTTACAAATAATGTTTTTATATCAGTCTTAGTATTAATAGTTAATACTTTTACTTCTTCTGCCACTTGCTTTTATAATCTTGACTTCATGAGTGAGTGACTGAAGTACACACCAGGGAAATAAACTCTTACTCATGAGGGCAGAGTTTAACATTAGGTAACATCAGGCAACTGTGTGGTGCATTCGACTAAAAGGGCCTCAAACAGCTATAGAGTTATTATAATGTTTAGCTATAATTATATTATATATTCAATTATAAGATTGAATTATGGGCTATTTTAGCTCTTTTTTTTACCTGAAATAAGTTACAAAAGTTCCCCAAACACCAAAATATCTAACGCACCTGTATATCATACTGACTGACACATTTTGCCATATCTAATTTGTGGCTGTATAAGAAAGCTCAGCAATGTGCTGCTGCTATAACTCACTACAGTAAAGCCAAAGCTAAATAGAAGTGGGACCTGGTCCAGAGTGAAGTGAACTGAGGAGCTGGTCGTGGACCTGTGTGCATGACATATAGTGGGGTTGAAAGCTGAACCCTTCCACATCAAATCATTCATCCAGTCTGTGTATAAGATCCAAAGCAGCAGCACAGTGACATCTGGTGAAGATGAGACTTACAGCAGCCTTCAAGACCGGAGCAGACGTCCTTATGTTAAAAAAGCATAAAGCATGGAAAGCTTTAGCAAATCATTTTTAACACTTAATAAACCATTTCACACTTTCAAAACGGTAACGTTGTCACTAACTTTGGATCTTTATGATGAGTTGCTTTTGGAAATGGTCATGAGGTTAAGAAATCACAACACAAGTTTGTGATTGGCTCCAAGGGAAAGACCCTACAGGAGATCCTGGCCAAAACCGGTGTCTCCGTTGAGGTCCCACCTTTTGACAGCGGCTCAGAAACTGTCATCCTCCGAGGGGAGCCAGGCCATCTGGTTCAGGCCCTGACTGCAGTTTATGTTAAGGTGTGGTACATTTATCAAATGATCTTTGACATTTGACTTGCTACAAAACCTTTTTCTTCAGCTTATCTGGCTTTGATTTGACTTTTTTTTTCTTTTGTGTTTTAGATTCAGGAGTGTCTGCCTGCTGCGAACAGCAAGTCCGAGAAGAGTGTCATCATGGGACATAAGGCCAATCAGAAGGAGCTGGTAAGCATATAAATCTCTTTAATGTTATATTTAAATTTAAATTTACATTTAGTTGTGTACTGTGTACTAAGGTCAGACATTTCTGCTGAACTCTTTCTGGTGGTATTTTGAAGTGTCTGCTGTGTTTAGGATTCACATACACTGATGACAGTTATCTGTGAGGTTACTTCTAAGGCCACCGTCATGATAACTTTGAATGAGGAGAGAACTTAATTATTAACTTTGCTAATGGTAGTTAATATCTACTCTACAGGCACTCAGGAAGTTGACCATCACTGTGGATCCAAAGTATCACCCAAGAATCATCGGGCGCAAGGGTGAAACAATCAAAGCCATCTGCAGTGAGCATGGTGTCAACATCCGGTTCCCAGAAAGGAAGGCTGAAAATCAGGTATGGCATTCTGCAGAACTTGTTTCCTTGTTTTCCTTTAATTACATATCAAAATGGATATAGTAAAAAATTAGACCCTCATCAGCACAGCAGGTGGTGACAATGTCCCTTTTCATACATGACATTATAATGAGAACACACAGTGAAAGAGTTACCAACAACTGTAGTCGTCATTATCATACAGATTATTATGGGAGAGTAAGAAATTGTTTTTTTTGTCCTTAAATTCACAATTTTTTTTTTGTCTTGAATTTGTTTCTCCACAGGATCAGATCGTTGTGACAGGTGATGAGACCAAAGCCGCCGCGGCACGAGATGCTATCCAGGCCATCGTGGATGAACTTGTAGATACGATCTCCAAGGACATCACCCTGGACAGCCGGGTTCATGCCCGTATTATCGGAGCCCGCGGCATTGGAATGATCAGCATCCAGAATGAGTTTAAGGTGAGTCTGCAGAGAGGAAGGAGATCTTCCTGTCAGTGTAGCAAAACTACATAACAATTCACTTGCATTGTGTTTTGGAGCTTTCATTGTGTCTCCACTTACACCTTGTTAGCCCATTGTTATCTGACTACATAAATAATGTTTAGTTTTGGTAATACGATTTGTTAGTATCCAGTCCTTCATGTGGCTTGTTTTTATTTGTGTTTTTAGGTTGATATCAGGTTTCCCCGGCGAGGAGCTGCAGACCCGGACCTTGTGACGGTCACAGGTCGCTCCAAGCTGGTGAATGAAGCCATCGACCACCTCCTTAACCTGGAGGACAAATACGTAAGTTGCTCCCCATGACAACTGTTAATATTTGCTGGAGGTATTACAACATTTGTTCTGTAATGTTTACAGTTTGCTCATTAGATCTGATATACTGTATGTTCACTTCTGGCAGATGGAGGATGCTGAGATAAAGAAATACCTGAAGCCCTCTATGTATAGCGCTGCTGCCAGGCATGAACGGCGTGGCCCTTCCAATGGCGTTGCGGTGAGGGAGGCTCCGAGGTCCACTGCCAATCAGAAGGTGAGGATTTCCAACAAGCCTGACACTGTTTGAAATTAGAATTGGTCACACCTTATTTTGTTAATCACCATTTTTTTCTACTTATAGGCCCCTGATATGAGTTGCACTGAGGAATTCCCCAGCCTTGGAGCCTCAGCAGCAACCAACACCTCTCCCCTGGGACCCAAGCACTGAGCTCCCTCTTGAGCTGGACTGACTGCTGACCTCTTCAGCTCTGAGAACGTCATCCTTCTCCTCCAGCAGATTCAGGACTCTTAAAGTGCCTTCACATCCTGAATTTGTTATCTTTTATATTTATCTGTTATATTTTATTAATAAAAAAGTGAAAAAAGTGAACAACAACCTGACATTTCATTGTGGTTTGAACTTTTATACCAAATTAAATGGTGGCCCTTATCTTAGTTAGTGTCTTCCAGTTGCTATGCAGATTGTTCTGCTCAGTAGCAACGGCCATATTTCATCAGTCTTACAACTAGAAAGATACGAACCAGGAAGAGAAGAAACATCGGTACATTTTTAATGGACAGCTGGATGTTTATTGTTCCTATGAAAACTCTTGGAACACCCCAACCCTCAGCTATTGTGATACCATTAAGAACTTGACAATTCTCCACAACAGTCATTGAGTGATTTACATTATGGTCAAATAAAAAGTTTGCTTTTGTCGTAGGTCTAATAGTCACTAGAAAATGAAGCATTAACATGATTCCATTGACAAAAAATATTTGAGTAGCCATTTTGTTGCAGAGATTTCTTTTATTACCAATATTTTCATTTAAAAGTTTACATCAAACAGGGGTTTACTGCAAAAATCGTATGAAAAAGAAAATACGTTTTTCTCAAAACACAATACTTTTATAAAAGTTCAAAGTGTTGAGTTTGTTTAATTTTGGTACATTCGACATGTGTGTACATGTCTAACATTTGTTTGTGGCTATACTGAATTCATATAGCAGGATGAGAATCCTTTAATAATTCAATGAAAGAGTGAAATGTTAAGAAGAAAAAGTCAACGATTTTGTGGATTTTCATGTCTAAAAGTGCAGAAACAAAGACTTTGAAATGCTTTTCTGGATTAAAATCTCTGATTTAAATGCCAGAATCCTGATCCGATCTTACATGTCTAGAAAATCTTTGTTATATAAAAGTTATGATGAGCTGTACGGACGAATCCAGGCTTTAAGCAGATGTAGACAAGCCACCATCACAGCAGCTGGACCTCACTTGTAAATTACACATAAATGACAGGATATATCACTGCAATTCAAGTAAGGGAATTCATTTTATGAGGTCCTCCGCAGAGAAACACCTGTGCAGGAGACTCAGTAGTACCAGCTGTATGGTGAAAATATAACAATGAAATGGCATTAAAATGAATTATTCTTTAGGATTAAATCCATTTTGTACAAAAACTGTCCAACAAAGGTCGTCCAATCAACAGACATGGAGACAGAACTTCTGGAAGCAGAGCTGTAACGTTATCAAAAGTTGTGCTCCAACAACGTTCTGACTAGCATGAGGTCACACAGGCCTGACCAGGGACCACTAAGGACTGAGCAACAGACCTGCCTACACAGGGCAAATAGTGAGCTGCCAATGCAACGATATTAATTATATAGAATAATTATATAGAATTATTATTAAAATGGGTAATAGTGCATTTATTTAATTCAGCAACTCACACAGTTAATATTTGTGAGTGTGGATCACTGGTTACTGTTGGGGGAATTGATAGTCAACTGTGAACATCCAGTGTTTTGCAGCTTAGTGCAGTAGTTAGCCGTTTTATATTTCAAACTAATCCTCCACCAATAGAAGCCTGTAAGAGAACCTTGCTGCCTTAAACATGGGTGCTTCTTCACTGCACTTCAGCTCCTGTATCTTACTGTATTTGTGTGACTCACTCAATATTGTTATGTTGTGTCAAATCAAGTGGCTTTTGTGGCTCCATCAAGTCTTCAGTTTAAGTTACACCTGCTTAAGTGGACTAGTTTTTAAAAGTCAACATATATATATTAAGCAAATTGAGCATTAGTTCATTTATTTAATTTAACAACTCACAGAGTTGATTTTTTTGAGTGTATGACGTTCTGCCCAGCCCACCTAACGTCTTCTGTTCGGGCAAAGGTTGAAACACTAACATGTCCCTTGTGCCAAGGAAGAGGAGCTCTGGAACACATCCTTGGTGGTTGTCCTAAAGCACTAGGGGAGGGTTGCTATCACTGGTGTCACGACCAAGTGCTGAAGGTAATTGCTGAGTCCATCTGCAGCACAAAGTTTGTGACGCTGTAGCACAAAGTTTGAATGTGGCTAGCTGAGGATAGCATGCCAGCAAATGATCTAAATGAGTGTTTCCTTAACTTTTAATGGCCATGTACTCTCTGAGACACTCTACATCCTCCTAATTACCCCCAGCAGACATCTCACTGTCATGTGTTTTGTTTGTAATTCTGCTGCATAATAATAATAAACATAATATGTAAACATATGAGATGGAATAACCAATAAATCAAGATAAGAGATGGTTTGTACCTTTAGTTTGAAGACCGTCAGAAACTGTAGCATGTTATTACCCAAAATTGTGCAAAAGCAAAATTGTCCCTACTAGTTGTTGTAGTATAAACAACCTCTTTTGAATGTACATTTCATGGATATTCAAGGTTCAAGGAGTTTTTATTGTCATTCCATAACATAGTACATGGTACATTAGAGGAGGAATATTTGTTACTCAAGTCCCGGTTAAAAAGGCAATAATATAAATACATAAATCATCTCTTTTCCATCAGGTTACTGCTCCAGGGCGTCTGGTCAAGAAACAACTGAGGCTTATGATGTGTTGTATAAATCAGAAATGTGGAAATTTAAAGGTCCGACACCGACAAAAACATTTGATTGCATGTTGGATTTTTTGCTCAGAAATTGGTGCAGAAATTCAGTGCCACGATTTACCCCAATTGAATCATGACAGGAATCAATATTATAAATACTTTTTAATTAATCTTTACAAACAACAAAAGCAACATTATTATTTTGGAATATTTCATTTGAACTTTTAACACAGTAAACAATTACACAGACAACGGCCATTAAGCATCAAACATAAAGTAAAGTAACAACAAGAAGAACTGAGGATTCATATAGAGCTCCAAAGAATAGTCCTCAAATTCTAGTCTACAACAATCTCTGCAAACTGATCTACACGTCAGGGATGTCCTCTTTCTCCATTGCTATTTGTGCTTGCAATGGAGCCACTTGCAATGTTTATAAGAGATTCTCCATTTATTTGAGGCATCTCGATGGGTCTAAAACTTCCAAACCTATGTTGGTATTATTGGGCAACAGAAATATTTAAGGCCCAGAAATATTTAGGACAGTCTCAGCCATTGTCATGTTTCACACCCATATGGGGCAATAATAAGTTTATACCCAGTAGAGAAGATGCTGGTTTTAAGACATAGGCTAGCAAAGGAGTAAGCAGGATAATGGATCTATATAACAAAGGAAGGTTAATGTCATTTACAGAAACACAAGAAAAGTACGACCTCCCTGCAACACACTTCTTTGAGTTTTTGCAAATGAGAAATTTTATTTCTGTTTCTCAAAACCGTTCTCTAAACCAGCCACACTTTGTCACAACCCATTGCTGGTAGACATTTCCATGAAATATGCTAATGGTACAGGACGGGTATCGCTGTTGTACAAATTGTTTGTAGATACGTTTTCTGAGTCATCAGAAGATAAACTGAAGTGCTGGAGGATGGATTTTCAGGAGGAAATTTCAGAAAAGGAATAGTCAGAGGCATGTTTGAAGGCTCAGACATGTACTGTATTTAAATAAGTCTATTTCATGTGAATACATGTTTAACAGTATAGCTCCTGTTTAAAGTCATTGATATGTCCCTGCTCAGCATTTTTTTATAGGCTTTTGTTGTGATTTGGTCTGGAAACTACTTCCTTATTGTTCTAGTTTTAATGAATGGTGTTGGTGGAGGTTTGAGCTCTCTGAGTCCTTTCACTTTATCATTATTTTAAGTTCACTTTGGTCCTTTTGTCAAGGTTGTCATTCAGCCTTACAAACAACCATTCACATTCACGCCTACGGTCAATCACATAAGAGAACTTTTATTGATGAATGTGATGTAGCAGAGGTCTGTGGCAACTATTAACCATGTATGCTGTCTGTATTGCTTATGACTGACATAAAGTCAACATCTGTTAATTAGACTGACCTAAACTGTTGAAGTTTTATTGTTTTAAACCCCCAATCATGTCCATCAGACCCAGTGGGTGGGTAAAAAAACTTTAAAACTATTCATCCCTGCCCTGAGAGCTTCCCAAGTATTGAACCCTTCACTCATCAGTTCAGCATTCGTCTCTTGAACGTGTTGATTATTTCTGATGATGAGCTCTTTGACAGCTGCTCTGTTCATTTATGAATACATAATCAGCAGAGGGTTGAAGGTCCCCTGACTATTCCCTTGGGGATATCTCTGAAACAAACTCTGTCACTGTAATACCCATATCGGCCACCCAGATGTCAGCAACAGTCTACTGTAGGGGTTCAATCCTCACCAATGGAGCATTAATGCAGCACTAGTTACCTGATCTTGGCTAAGAAGAACTAAAGCACAACATCCTACAAACAACAACTTGTACTCTTAGATATTTGTATGGATTAAACACATGAGATATAACATGTTAATTAATGAGCTTTATTCCATTTTCAAGTCACAAAAACAATGTCAGTGTCTGCAGTGCATACAGAAAAAGACATATATTTTTTAATGTCTATATGTTTAGCATTAGGTTAACAGAGGTATTATGGAAGGAGCTGGGGTCGGGCTGAGGGTAGAGAGAAGAGTCTGGAGGCAGTCGCTGACTGAGTTAATGCTTTTGAGCATTTCTGTTAAATGGATGAACTGGGCCCCCGGATAGTCGTCCATCTGTATATGCTCAGATGAAAATCTAAGATCGAGATTGGAATCCCCCATTATTATGATGGGTTTCTTGGGGTGAAAACTCCAATTTTCCAGCCCACGTGCCCTTATCTGGTGGACCGTAGGTTCCTGGGTTGAAGCCTCCTGGGCAACAGGTGGGGTGTCCTCCTTAATACTGGGCCTTTCATTTAAGTGTGCCTGAAAAGAAACAGACATCATGTTAGGTTTCATTGCCAAAGGTGTCCTGTTGGTTCAGGGGGCTGACTGAACGCCCCATTGGCCGTAGTCAAAACAGCAAGTAGGGATTTAAACGTCTGTGTTTTAACTGCAGCTATGATCTGAAGTCTGTGAAATAAGTTGTTAGGATGTAAACTGTAAATATGAGCTGTGTTACCTCAAACCAGGCGCTGGATCTCCTCTGTCCTCTGGACCTGCAAAGTCTACAAATGAGACTGACGGGACTTGATCTCATGATCCCTCCATCCGATCTCCTCATCAGTCCTGCACATGACAGCCTGCATTTCCCTCTCGGTGTCTTTCAGCCTCATCTGGTGAAATATTAAATATGAATAAAAACAGCTCAAATAACAAGTAACAAATCACATCACAGACCATAAGATAAGATAAGATAAGATAAGATAAGATAAGATAAGATAAGATAAGATAATAATTATTTGTTTTATGAAAAACCTTTTGAAACATTTTAACTGGGCCACCAGCTTTAAAAAAAGCTTTTAACAAAAAGGGCTATATTTTGGATGAAAAGCAGTTTTACAGTCATTTTCTGCCAAAAGTAGGTCAAAGGTCAAACACAATTTTGGAAATACTTCAGATACGTTGAAAATGTGGAAAATGTGGCAACTGGATACACTGCACTTTATGGCAATTAGAGATCATATACCAAAGACACCAAAATATGAAATTCTGGGGCTAGTGTGCATATATTTGTCAATAAATTTGACAAATTTCTCATTTTTGTTTTTTATACTACTCATTTCAACTGTGTTTTTACTTTTCATTCTTTGAGTTCTGACCCATTTCGATAGTAGTTTTAGGGTTATTCAAATTTACGAGGTATGCAAAAGGCAGCAGTGAGGAAACGACAACAGGTAGGCGGGTCTTTTTCATTTTCTTATCAACTATTGGTTCATCTCTTCTTCTTTTTTTTAAATGGACGTTTTTTGACAACCAGTACATGCAACACCTAATTGTTTTGCATCCTTGAACTTAAGGGTAAGTAATTAATGTATATGTATATACATTAATTTATCTAGTTAAGGGTGATTGATAATTAGTAGTTACTAGACAATTCTGAGAAATTTCTCAGTCGGATAGTTTTCCCCGAAACAAGTCCTCACAGTTCATGCTAGCTCAACTTTGCTATGTTTAACGCTATGTATACCCCAGGTACATTATTTTGCAAAATTGCTTTTTTGTGCTGCATGTGAAAATTCCTTCCACTGAACCGTCGTTAGTAAAAAATAAACCTACAACCCCGCTAACATTATTGGGACGGTCGCCACGATATAGATGTGGTAGAGCCAATAAATCATCGTGTTAAGATGATTTAGAGTGGTTACCTTAACTTACTATTGGTCATTCTTTAATGTCCAGAGAAGCTGAACTTACAGCTCACGTTCAACGTGAAAAATGATCGAAATGACAAATTACCAGCTTCCATTCAATAAACGTGTATAAAGTTGCCTGGCGCTATGACGCATATCAATTGCAGCGTCGTAGAAGTATTGGGACGTTTTGTCAAAATTGAATATGAAGCTTTTTGTCTTGGCGTTTATGTTTGGTTACGAATGGAGGAGAGGACGTCAGGGAGTAGATAGAGGTCAAAAGTGATGCTCAGCAGAGCTGGCAAGTGGCACAGATGTGTCCTTAATACATAATATTGTATTTTTTCAATGCAGTCCGGTTTCCTGCTAATGTAAAATTAAAAATGTTATAATTCACTAAAATGTTGCATTTCTGAAAACCCGGACCACTCCAAGTGCCCAGTCCCGAATTATACGCATTGCCATCTGGTCACACTAGTCTAAACCTATCTGCTACACAGACTCAGTTCTATCCATGGATATTTAAAACACTGTTGCAGTGCAGTATGGCCTATTTTGATGCAGACATGTGCCCTTGCCAAGCAAACTGAAATTGCTTTACTAATTTATTGTAGGCTAATAATAAAGATATTGCTGTCTACACATTTCAGTGTATTTAATTGTAGATATTGTAATACTTATTCATAAATTATGTAAATTATTTTTGTATGTGAATTGAATGTGTTGAGCCTGTCAAAGACAAATTTTTGTCACAGACAAATTTCTGTCACTGATGGGACAGACAATAAAGATTATCCATCTATCTATTTATTACTGTTGTATAGGAATTTTAAAACATTTTCTCTTTTTACCAGATAAAGAACTAACTTAAGCAGTGTCCCCATGCTGAGATTGTGTGCACCACCTCTGCAAAACATAGGTAAGTTCATATTTTTGTTTATCTGTTATCATATCATATCATTTGCTCTTTTTTTTCTTCTTTCAGTGACGTGTGTGTGGCAGTGCAAACACTGTGATGCCAGAGAGAGTAGTAGGTACAAATTACTTAAACATTATAAATTACATCATATGTGTAAATTGTCCATGCACAATTAAGGCATCAAGTGGACTCACCACACATGTCTATAAAGCTCATTCATCTCAGCTTACACAGACAGCTTCCAATTCAGTATTATTATTACACAGGCACAAGAACAGGAATATAATGGCAAATCAAATATTATAGTGTTGACCAGTTGTTTCTGTCCTCACCGATACAGTGATCAAACAACTAGTAATTCATTGTTGTGCATTGTTAATGTTTTTCAGATCGATAAGGAGTTCCTGCACATTTCAACTGTACCTATGCTGTCTACATTCTTTGCTGAGCTCGACCGGTACTCTCCACGCATGATGGTGATCTTTCCGTGCAAAGGTGGGGCGGCTGGAAGAAAAATAAGACGGTTCATGGTGGCCATCTCCAAGGTTTGTATTTAACCCCTTGACCTATACTTAAAAATGCTTTTTATGCCCTTGTCATGACAATTGCACAAGCATAAATCTCTAAACATGTGGCAGGCAAAAGTGCCAAGTAGAGCTGGGCGATATGGACAAAATCAAATATCAGATTATTTTTGACCAAATAACTCTGTCAATATATTGACAATATTGTCGGGATGACTTTTGCTTCTTTCACAAAATATTCACAAAATCGTATTTTTGATCAATAGTCATCAGTAATGCTCATATAATAACTAAGTGGTTAAAGGCAAATAATAAAAAGGCTAGAGCAGTCTGGTAAGTTCAGAAAATGACATCACTTTACTGTAGTGCAGCCTTTAAAACCAGGAAAAGACAAAACATGTCATATTACGATCTCCTAAATCCCAGACAGTATCTAGTCTGTTATCACAATACTGATATATCAATATATTGCACAGCCCTAGTGCTGTGATTATGCAGGTTTTTACTTCAAAACTCTTTAAACATGCATTATACTGATTACATCAGCCTCAGCCAGAGATGAGTAAGGAATTGGTAAAATCACATGGTGAATGTTTTTTGATAAGAATGAAAAACCACCATGCACATGTGAGGTTGCCTCATTTCGTGTCTGATTTAGTCGAGATCTTGTATAGATGTTGAGTTCTTGCCTTTTGGCGACTGAGAACAAACTATTGTCTATCATTTACCATTCTCCAGACCTGAAAAATTTGCAGTTTGCCATCAAAAATGCACAGTTTGTTTATTCGTTTCAAACTGAGACTGTAGACTGAGACTGAAGGCAGACTCAGAAAATGTATTTACTGTCATATTTGACCTCACAGAACACCGAGGCCAACGCTTCCATGGAGCAAACTGTGATGGGAGTGTACGTCATACAAAAGGAAGGTGTGGAGCCTGGAGATGACGTAGAGGACATCGGTATCCTCATAGAAGGTGTGATGGTCCTCAGTGACTTGGGGAACTTTGGGATGGCTGGTTCTGTTATTTGGACTGATACACACTTTGAACCTGCATAAGAGCACAAATGCACTTTTGAAGTGCTGCAGAAGATTCTTCTAAATCTTGATGGGAAGAGGTTGTTGTCCAAGGCATAATTCATGCAAGAGTCCGGAAAGACTATTTTTTTTTTTTTTTTATAGAGATTTTATACAGACAGTACATTTTGCACTACTGTTTTGAAAGTTCTATAGCCTCCTATGCATTGCTGTAGATGGAAAGATTCTCAACCTGTTATTTACTCGACTCAAAGTTGAGAAAGCTGAGAAGAGCAGGGATGTTGGCAGCTGTATGTTAAAAACAAATGTTAAATAAAATGTAAAACTGATATATGTATGTTTAGTAATTTAATTAAAATGATTTCCAGTACTAGCAATGAAAATAACACAAATTGAAACAAGATTGACATGAGTATAACAGACAAAACCTATACTAGTTCATACAACATGGCTGAAATTTGTTGCACTAAAGTATGTAATTGACTTAGTCATTGACTAGACTAAGTACAAACATTTTAATTCAATGAAAGGCAAATTAATTGAATGTAAATATTCTCCTGATATTTCACCAACTAATCTATGTGGTGTTGAAATAACACAATCAAGATAGCTTGACTTTACTTAATTTGTTTAGATGGAATATAGGTGGCATGATTAAATTACGTTACTCCAACGAATTTTAATTTTGAGTGCACAAACAATTAACACGCAACGTCACTGCTCAAGAAGGAGGTAGATGTTAGTCTAGACCCTTTTCAGTTTGCCTATAAGGGAGGGCGTGGCACAGAAGATGCCATTAATATCACACATCTGGTCAGCAAACACCTAGATGACATCAAGGCTTATGCACGCATATTGTTTGTTGATTTTAGCTAAGTTTTCAATACCATGCAGCCACGGCCTAGCAGACCACTGGCACTGAAACATTTACATTCTTTATTCCATTCATGAAAATACAAACAGGCTAAAATTCTGTCCACAAATAGTATGGAGATTTATTATGTCTTTAGAAAAAGATGTAAAACAAGAGTCATCAGTCATGCTTCTGCATCGTTTTAAGCTAAATGCTAATGTCAGCATGATCAAAACCACAATTCAAATATAGAGATGCTAAGCTGTTTAAATGTTTACTGTGTTCACCATCACAGTTTAAAATGCTAGTATGCTAACATTTGCTAACTAGCATGAATGGAAGTGAAATGAAGGGTGGAGCTAGGATTTTTCTAGCTCAGGGGCCACAAAGGGGTCACATTCTACACAGAGGGGCCAAGTATACGTCCAACATCCATGCACATTTCCTCATTCAGGAAGATCTATATACATTTAACTCATTGAAATGTAACATGCAGTTGTGTATACCTCCAACACACAATATTTGATCACCATCTGGCAGGAGCATACTCTGAAGTGAAATTCTTATTTCTGTACTCAGGAAAAATGAAATGAGGAGCCGCTTTAATATCTGGAGAGGGCAGATGAGAGGTTCATACAGCAGCCACAGGATGGACACCGTCCTGCAGAAGATGGAGGTGGACACCAGCACATTGCTTGGACTGATCGTGGCAGTGATGGAGCCTCAATCCCAAAGATGACACTGATACTAAAGTGTCAGGATATTTCTTTTATTATTGAAAAACTGAGGATAGCACCTATTTTTGTGACTTGTGTATTCTTCTATTGTACTGTCTATAATTTTTTTTTTTAATAAACCAGTTTTCTGAATAGACATGTCTGTGTCAGTATACTTGATTTACAGAGAAACAGGATACAGGTAATTACTGTATAGATGTGTTAGAATATAATCACTGAACAGGTGGTTTAATAACAATGCTTTAATAAAAAATCACTCCCTCTGGTAAAGTAGTCCATCACTGCAGCTCTACTGTCAGAGGCTGAATGTTTACATGTCTCGCGCTCATCAGTGAACGAGCCACACGGAAAGTCTGCAGGAATTACAAAGAGCTGGAATGAGGAACAATTGTGTCCAATCAGTGGTGAGATGATGGATGTACCCAGACAACAGGTGACCTCCGTCTTACCATCAGCCGCAAGACAACCTGTAAAGATGAATCGGTGCGTCAATCATTTGTTTGACTGTAATGTGAAGTTGATGCTACGTAGCAAGCTAAAGGCTAAAGCTAACAAAGGCTAACATTACGTTCATTATGTACGTTCAGTGTTTAAAAGAGTTAAAACATGTTAGGTAATTACCTTTCTTCTCCAACGTAATTGCAGTCACGACGAGACGCACGAATACGTCGAAACGAGACGTCAACGTAGGGTTGCTAGGTGCAGAACTTGCTATATGACGTCATCCTTTGATGTTGGGAAACACCAGCTGGATCATAGATGACACTAAAACGTCACAAAAAGATGTTCTGGCCGGTGGATATAAAGTTACTTCAATTTCTATTCAGTGACAAATTCAAAATCAAGTGGAATCTTCACTATGGCTTCAATGACTACACCTGAGGAAACAACCAATACCAGGACATCCAAGATCCGTCCTTCAAAGTCTGCTACTATCACCAAGGTACGATCTTTAACAAGCTAACACCACATCTTAAAAGTTTAATAGTTTTTGTTAACAAGTATTGTAATTTAATGATAGAGTTTGGTCTGATTTCTGTATTTTCTTGGAAGATAGCATGTAGTTCAACATCCACTTCCTTTTTCTTCACATGGTGGTCTCCTTCATTTCCAGAAGAACTTTCATGTTTTCCTTGTGAATATGATCAAATGCTTGTGGTGTTAAAATAATATAAATCATTTGTTTACATTTTTTTGTTGTTATTTTTGAAGACCAAATTTTATTTTTCCCACTGACACTTAAAGATAAGTTAAAAGCAAGTTGGGAAAGCAAGCTTTTTTTTGTACTTTTCCTACTTTAAACCCACTTGCTGCACATTTGACACTTCCAGCTCTCTCTGCCTTACCCCAGTGTATTTGTGTTGTTTGTGTTTTATAGAACCCTTTCACTGGTGTATTTTGTTTGTGTGCATGTGTTTGTCTGCATGTTATATGCATGTGCAAGACAAAGTCTTTCTTTCTCAGTGCAATCAGTTTCAACTCAATTTTTTGGGTTTCTGTTTATTTTTAAAATTCTTAAATATAAAGTTGTTTTTAATTCTATCAAAGCAATCCCGATGGTAACAGTTGTTTGTTTCATTAAACTGATTTATTTTTTTGTTTTTCTACTTGAATTAGATTGTCTATGTGCCTCTGGAGAAACGTAGATACAAGGGAAGAGACCACGTGAAAGTCTGTATGGGCATCATGAAGAGGACCGGAGCCCAACTGGAACTCTCTGTGGCCAAAGACCAGTCTCTCGCCATCGTGGTCACTGGAAACGTGGATGCTGTGATGAAGGCCCATAAGGAGATATTCTCCCTACTGCAGCTTCAGGTTAGAGAGCCGTCTTTTTCAGTGATAAGTGTATCACCATTAGTTTATTAGTTTAGTTTATTAGGATGCTGCCGCTATTCTTACTGGGGTCCGACACATATGCATAACATTATACAATGCATACCATATAAGAATACCTACATACAACAAAACATGATAAAACAAAAGCACACTGTACGAACAATATAGTTATTGTAACAATGTAAATTATATACCTGTCCTTTCAGTAAACATTTCCATAATTTATCCAAACACATTTATAAAACGTATTTTACAATCTTTCATCTGTATAAAGTATTTAGGAATTACAATGCATGTTGTGTTATGAACCATATTATCACTAGTTGCTTATTATAAGATAAAATAATAGAGCAGCACACATATCATACTTCTCTATATCTAGAGATTGTTATAATAGTAATAAACAATATAGTATAGCAGCACTCCTATCATACTTATCTATTAAGAGAGAAATTAAATAGAATAATAGTATAGTAATAATAAATGTCACCATCATCTCTGCCCTAATCATCTCTACAATTATATAATAATGATACAGTGATATAATAATAATGATACAACTATATCAATTCAATTGCCTCATCCAAACATACATATACACGTATAATAATAATGATTCGACTGTATCAGTTGAATTACCTCAACATACCTGCCTATAGACCTGTTATTTATAACCAATTTATTGTAACTAATTCCTACATGTTTCGTCGTCACTTTTCAAAAAATGTTTTTTCAGTTGTAGTTTAAATTTCTCTTTACTATTTTCTGATGTGATATAACTGGGGAGTGAATTGCAGACATACATGGCTCTGAATATGACTGTTCGTTTGATAGCATTTGTCTTTTCTTTTGGTGGTGTAAAATGACCTGCAGTGGCATGTCTAGTAATATAATCATGTTTATCTGTACTGAAGGATAAGTTCTGATACAAAATAAACGGGGTCTTAGTGACAGTAATGTTTCTAATAAATACTAATAATGAATAGATCAGTCTGTCCTTTACAAATAACCAGTTAAGACTCTTATGCATTGCAACAACAAGCTGTTCATTAACAGCTGAAAACAAAAGTGCCAACTGTATATTTCATCCCTTTTCAGGATTCAGAGACTCTTGAGATCCCCAAGGAGCGCCATCGATTTATCATTGGCAAAAATGGGAAGAAGCGTCAAGAGTTAGCGCTGAAGACGGCCACCACAATCCAGATTCCTGGACCTGAAGACCCCAGCAACCAGATCAAAATCTCTGGTACCAAGGAGGGCATTGAGAAGGCAAAGCATGAGATCCTGTTGATCTCTGCTGAGCAGGTAACGTGACTCATGAGACAACCAGCTTACTTCTGAGGTACATCCCAGATACCACAGCTGTAGGATGGATTTCAATGTTTTCCTCTGACCTTCTTACCCTTAGGACAAACATGCTGTGTGGAGGGTGAATATCGACAAGGTTTACCACCCATTTATCACCGGTGCCCACAACAAGGTGGTAGGAGAAATAATGCAGGACACTGGTGCCTGCATTCATGTCCCTCCTCCACCCGTGAACAAGACAGAGATTGTCGTCTCTGGGACCAGGCAGCAGGTGGCCCTCGCTATGACAAAGATCCAAGAGATTTTTGAAGACAAGGTACGCTAAAATCAAAGTTATTAGTTAGTGTTAGTGCTGATATAGATGATGTAGTCATGACAGGGGTTTGAACAAAATTCAATGTTGCTGATCTTTCCTTTGTATTGCAGAAGAAGAATACCACCACCATTGCAGTGGAGGTTAAGAAATCACAACACAAGTTTGTGATTGGCTCCAAGGGAAAGACCCTACAGGAGATCCTGGCCAAAACCGGTGTCTCCGTTGAGGTCCCACCTTTTGACAGCGGCTCAGAAACTGTCATCCTCCGAGGGGAGCCAGGCCATCTGGTTCAGGCCCTGACTGCAGTTTATGTTAAGGTGTGGTACATTTATCAAATGATCTTTGACATTTGACTTGCTACAAAACCTTTTTCTTCAGCTTATCTGGCTTTGATTTGACTTTTTTTTTCTTTTGTGTTTTAGATTCAGGAGTGTCTGCCTGCTGCGAACAGCAAGTCTGAGAAGAGTGTCATCATGGGACATAAGGCCAATCAGAAGGAGCTGGTAAGCATATAAATCTCTTTAATGTTATATTTAAATTTAAATTTACATTTAGTTGTGTACTGTGTACTAAGGTCAGGCATTTCTGCTGAACTCTTTCTGGTGGTATTTTGAAGTGTCTGCTGTGTTTAGGATTCACATACACTGATGACAGTTATCTGTGAGGTTACTTTTAAGGCCACCGTCATGATAACTTTGAATGAGGAGAGAATTTAATTATTAACTTTGCTAATGGTAGTTAATATCTACTCTACAGGCGCTCAGGAAGTTGACCATCACTGTGGATCCAAAGTATCACCCAAGAATCATCGGGCGCAAGGGTGAAACAATCAAAGCCATCTGCAGTGAGCATGGTGTCAACATCCGGTTCCCAGAAAGGAAGGCTGAAAATCAGGTATGGCATTCTGCAGAACTTGTTTCCTTGTTTTCCTTTAATTACACATCAAAATGGATATAGTAAAAAATTAGACCCTCATCAGCACAGCAGGTGGTGACAATGTCCCTTTTCATACATGACATTATAATGAGAACACACAGTGAAAGAGTTACCAACAACTGTAGTCGTCATTATCATACAGATTATTATGGGAGAGTAAGAAATTGTTTTTTTTGTCCTTAAATTCACAATTTTTTCTTTGTCTTGAATTTGTTTCTCCACAGGATCAGATCGTTGTGACAGGTGATGAGACCAAAGCCGCCGCGGCACGAGATGCTATCCAGGCCATCGTGGATGAACTTGTAGATACAATCTCCAAGGACATCACCCTGGACAGCCGGGTTCATGCCCGTATTATCGGAGCCCGCGGCATTGGAATCATCAGCATCCAAAATGAGTTTAAGGTGAGTCTGCAGAGAGGAAGGAGATCTTCCTGTCAGTGTAGCAAAACTACATAACAATTCACTTGCATTGTGTTTTGGAGCTTTCATTGTGTCTCCACTTACACCTTGTTAGCCCATTGTTATCTGACTACATAAATAATGTTTAGTTTTGGTAATACGATTTGTTAGTATCCAGTCCTTCATGTGGCTTGTTTTTATTTGTGTTTTTAGGTTGATATCAGGTTTCCCCGGCGAGGAGCTGCAGACCCGGACCTTGTGACGGTCACAGGTCGCTCCAAGCTGGTGAATGAAGCCATCGACCACCTCCTTAACCTGGAGGACAAATACGTAAGTTGCTCCCCATGACAACTGTTAATATTTGCTGGAGGTATTACAACATTTCTGTAATGTTTACAGTTTGCTCATTAGATCTGATATACTGTATGTTCACTTCTGGCAGATGGAGGATGCTGAGATAAAGAAATACCTGAAGCCCTCTATGTATAGCGCTGCTGCCAGGCATGAACGGCGTGGCCCTTCCAATGGCGTTGCGGTGAGGGAGGCTCCGAGGTCCACTGCCAATCAGAAGGTGAGGATTTCCAACAAGCCTGACACTGTTTGAAATTAGAATTGGTCACACCTTATTTTGTTAATCACCATTTTTTTCTACTTATAGGCCCCTGATATGAGTTGCACTGAGGAATTCCCCAGCCTTGGAGCCTCAGCAGCAACCAACACCTCTCCCCTGGGACCCAAGCACTGAGCTCCCTCTTGAGCTGGACTGACTGCTGACCTCTTCAGCTCTGAGAACGTCATCCTTCTCCTCCAGCAGATTCAGGACTCTTAAAGTGCCTTCACATCCTGAATTTGTTATCTTTTATATTTATCTGTTATATTTTATTAATAAAAAAGTGAAAAAAGTGAACAACAACCTGACATTTCATTGTGGTTTGAACTTTTATACCAAATTAAATGGTGGCCCTTATCTTAGTTAGGGTCTTCCAGTTGCTATGCAGATTGTTCTGCTCAGTAGCAACGGCCATATTTCATCAGTCTTACAACTAGAAAGATACGAACCAGGAAGAGAAGAAACATCGGTACATTTTTAATGGACAGCTGGATGTTTATTGTTCCTATGAAAACTCTTGGAACACCCCAACCCTCAGCTATTGTGATACCATTAAGAACTTGACAATTCTCCACAACAGTCATTGAGTGATTTACATTATGGTCAAATAAAAAGTTTGCTTTTGTCGTAGGTCTAATAGTCACTAGAAAATGAAGCATTAACATGATTCCATTGACAAAAAATATTTGAGTAGCCATTTTGTTGCAGAGATTTCTTTTATTACCAATATTTTCATTTAAAAGTTTACATCAAACAGGGGTTTACTGCAAAAATCGTATGAAAAAGAAAATACGTTTTTCTCAAAACACAATACTTTTATAAAAGTTCAAAGTGTTGAGTTTGTTTAATTTTGGTACATTCGACATGTGTGTACATGTCTAACATTTGTTTGTGGCTATACTGAATTCATATAGCAGGATGAGAATCCTTTAATAATTCAATGAAAGAGTGAAATGTTAAGAAGAAAAAGTCAACGATTTTGTGGATTTTCATGTCTAAAAGTGCAGAAACAAAAACTTTGAAATGCTTTTCTGGATTAAAATCTTTAAATGCCAGAATCCTGATCCGATCTTACATGTCTAGAAAATCTTTGTTATATAAAAGTTATCCAGGCTTTAAGCAGATGTAGACAAGCCACCATCACAGCAGCTGGACCTCACTTGTAAATTACACATAAATGACAGGATAATTCACTGCAATTCAAGTAAGGGAATTCATTTTATGAGGTCCTCCGCAGAGAAACACCTGTGCAGGAGACTCAGTAGTACCAGCTGTATGGTGAAAATATAACAATGAAATGGCATTAAAATGAATTATTCTTTAGGATTAAATCCATTTTGTACAAAAACTGTCCAACAAAGGTCGTCCAATCAACAGACACGGAGACAGAACTTCTGGAAGCAGAGCTGTAACGTTATCAAAAGTTGTGCTCCAACAACGTTCTGACTCGCATGAGGTCACACAGGCCTGACCAGGGACCACTAAGGACTGAGCAACAGACCTGCCTACACAGGGCAAATAGTGAGCTGCCAATGCAATGATATTAATTATATAGAATAATTATATAGAATTATTATTAAAATGGGTAATGGTGCATTTATTTAATTCAGCAACTCACACAGTTAATATTTGTGAGTGTGGATCACTGGTTACTGTTGGGGGAATTGATAGTCAACTGTGAACATCCAGTGTTTTGCAGCTTAGTGCAGTAGTTAGCCGTTTTATATTTCAAACTAATCCTCCACCAATAGAAGCCTGTAAGAGAACCTTGCTGCCTTAAACATGGGTGCTTCTTCACTGCACTTCAGCTCCTGTATCTTACTGTATTTGTGTGACTCACTCAATATTGTTATGTTGTGTCAAATCAAGTGGCTTTTGTGGCTCCATCAAGTCTTCAGTTTAAGTTACACCTGCTTAAGTGGACTAGGTTTTAAAAGTCAACATAGATATATTAAGCAAATTGAGCATTAGTTCATTTATTTAATTTAACAACTCACAGAGTTGATTTTTTTGAGTGTATGACGTTCTGCCCTGCCCACCTAACGTCTTCTGTTCGGGCGGAGGTTGAAACACTAACATGTCCCTTGTGCCAAGGAAGAGGAGCTCTGGAACACATCCTTGGTGGTTGTCCTAAAGCACTAGGGGAGGGTTGCTATCACTGGTGTCACGACCAAGTGCTGAAGGTAATTGCTGAGTCCATCTGCAGCACAAAGTTTGTGACGCTGTAGCACAAAGTTTGAATGTGGCTAGCTGAGGATAGCATGCCAGCAAATGATCTAAATGAGTGTTTCCTTAACTTTTAATGGCCATGTACTCTCTGAGACACTCTACATCCTCCTAATTACCCCCAGCAGACATCTCACTGTCATGTGTTTTGTTTGTAATTCTGCTGCATAATAATAATAAACATAATATGTAAACATATGAGATGGAATAACCAATAAATCAAGATAAGAGATGGTTTGTACCTTTAGTTTGAAGACCGTCAGAAACTGTAGCATGTTATTACCCAAAATTGTGCAAAAGCAAAATTGTCCCTACTAGTTGTTGTAGTATAAACAACCTCTTTTGAATGTACATTTCATGGATATTCAAGGTTCAAGGAGTTTTTATTGTCATTCCATAACATAGTACATGGTACATTAGAGGAGGAATATTTGTTACTCAAGTCCCGGTTAAAAAGGCAATAATAAAAATACATAAATCATCTCTTTTCCATCAGGTTACTGCTCCAGGGCGTCTGGTCAAGAAACAACTGAGGCTTATGATGTGTTGTATAAATCAGAAATGTGGAAATTTAAAGGTCCGACACCGACAAAAACATTTGATTGCATGTTGGATTTTTTGCTCAGAAATTGGTGCAGAAATTCAGTGCCACGATTTACCCCAATTGAATCATGACAGGAATCAATATTATAAATACTTTTTAATTAATCTTTACAAACAACAAAAGCAACATTATTATTTTGGAATATTTCATTTGAACTTTTAACACAGTAAACAATTACACAGACAACGGCCATTAAGCATCAAACATAAAGTAAAGTAACAACAAGAAGAACTGAGGATTCATATAGAGCTCCAAAGAATAGTCCTCAAATTCTAGTCTACAACAATCTCTGCAAACTGATCTACACGTCAGGGATGTCCTCTTTCTCCATTGCTATTTGTGCTTGCAATGGAGCCACTTGCAATGTTTATAAGAGATTCTCCATCTATTTGAGGCATCTCGATGGGTCTAAAACTTCCAAACCTATGTTGGCATTATTGGGCAACAGAAATATTTAAGGCCCAGAAATATTTAGGACAGTCTCAGCCATTGTCATGTTTCACACCCATATGGGGCAATAATAAGTTTATACCCAGTAGAGAAGATGCTGGTTTTAAGACATAGGCTAGCAAAGGAGTAAGCAGGATAATGGATCTATATAACAAAGGAAGGTTAATGTCATTTACAGAAACACAAGAAAAGTACGACCTCCCTGCAACACACTTCTTTGAGTTTTTGCAAATGAGAAATTTTATTTCTGTTTCTCAAAACCGTTCTCTAAACCAGCCACACTTTGTCACAACCCATTGCTGGTAGACATTTCCATGAAATATGCTAATGGTACAGGACGGGTATCGCTGTTGTACAAATTGTTTGTAGATACGTTTTCTGAGTCATCAGAAGATAAACTGAAGTGCTGGAGGATGGATTTTCAGGAGGAAATTTCAGAAAAGGAATAGTCAGAGGCATGTTTGAAGGCTCAGACATGTACTGTATTTAAATAAGTCTATTTCATGTGAATACATGTTTAACAGTATAGCTCCTGTTTAAAGTCATTGATATGTCTCTGATCAGCATTTTTTATAGGCTTTTGTTGTGATTTGGTCTGGAAACTACTTCCTTATTGTTCTAGTTTTAATGAATGGTGTTGGTGGAGGTTTGAGCTCTCTGAGTCCTTTCACTTTATCATTATTTTAAGTTCACTTTGGTCCTTTTGTCAAGGTTGTCATTCAGCCTTACAAACAACCATTCACATTCACGCCTACGGTCAATCACATAAGAGAACTTTTATTGATGAATGTGATGTAGCAGAGGTCTGTGGCAACTATTAACCATGTATGCTGTCTGTATTGCTTATGACTGACATAAAGTCAACATCTGTTAATTACACTGACCTAAACTGTTGAAGTTTTATTGTTTTAAACCCCCAATCATGTCCATCAGACCCAGTGGGTGGGTAAAAAAACTTTAAAACTATTCATCCCTGCCCTGAAAGCTTCCCAAGTATTGAACCCTTCACTCATCAGTTCAGCATTCGTCTCTTGAACGTGTTGATTATTTCTGATGATGAGCTCTTTGACAGCTGCTCTGTTCATTTATGAATACATAATCAGCAGAGGGTTGAAGGTCCCCTGACTATTCCCTTGGGGATATCTCTGAAACAAACTCTGTCACTGTAATACCCATATCGGCCACCAGATGTCAGCAACAGTCTACTGTAGGGGTTCAATCCTCACCAATGGAGCATTAATGCAGCACTAGTTACCTGATCTTGGCTATGAAGAACTAAAGCACAACATCCTACAAACAACAACTTGTACTCTTAGATATTTGTATGGATTAAACACATGAGATATAACATGTTAATTAATGAGCTTTATTCCATTTTCAAGTCACAAAAACAATGTCAGTGTCTGCAGTGCATACAGAAAAAGACATATATTTTTTAATGTCTATATGTTTAGCATTAGGTTAACAGAGGTATTATGGAAGGAGCTGGGGTCGGGCTGAGGGTAGAGAGAAGAGTCTGGAGGCAGTCGCTGACTGAGTTAATGCTTTTGAGCATTTCTGTTAGATGGATGAACTGGGCCCCCGGATAGTCGTCCATCTGTATATGCTCAGATGAAAATCTAAGATCGAGATTGGAATCCCCCATTATTATGATGGGTTTCTTGGGGTGAAAACTCCAATTTTCCAGCCCACGTGCCCTTATCTGGTGGACCGTAGGTTCCTGGGTTGAAGCCTCCTGGGCAACAGGTGGGGTGTCCTCCTTAATACTGGGCCTTTCATTTAAGTGTGCCTGAAAAGAAACAGACATCATGTTAGGTTTCATTGCCAAAGGTGTCCTGTTGGTTCAGGGGGCTGACTGAACGCCCCATTGGCCGTAGTCAAAACAGCAAGTAGGGATTTAAACGTCTGTGTTTTAACTGCAGCTATGATCTGAAGTCTGTGAAATAAGTTGTTAGGATGTAAATTGTAAATATGAGCTGTGTTACCTCAAACCAGGCGCTGGATCTCCTCTGTCCTCTGGACCTGCAGAGTCTACAAATGAGACTGACGGGACTTGATCTCATGATCCCTCCATCCGATCTCCTCATCAGTCCTGCACATGACAGCCTGCATTTCCCTCTCGGTGTCTTTCAGCCTCATCTGGTGAAATATTAAATATGAATAAAAACAGCTCAAATAACAAGTAACAAATCACATCACAGACCATAAGATAAGATAAGATAAGATAAGATAAGATAAGATAAGATATTAATTATTTGTTTTATGAAAAACCTTTTGAAACATTTTAACTGGGCCACCAGCTTTAAAAAAAGCTTTTAACAAAAAGGGCTATATTTTGGATGAAAAGCAGTTTTACAGTCATTTTCTGCCAAAAGTATGTCCAAGGTTAAAGGTCCTGTGCCAAAAGTAGGTCAAAGGTCAAACACAATTTTGGAAACACTTCAGATACGTTGAAAATGTGGAAAATGTGGCAACTGGATACACTGCACTTTATGGCAATTAGAGATCATATACCAAAGACACCAAAATATGAAATTTTGGGGCTAGTGTGCATATATTTGTCAATAAATTTGACAAATTTCTCATTTTTGTTTTTTATACTACTCATTTCAACTGTGTTTTTACTTTTCATTCTTTGAGTTCTGACCCATTTCGATAGTAGTTTTAGGGTAATTCAAATTTACGAGGTATGCAAAAGGCAGCAGTGAGGAAACGACAACAGGTAGGCGGGTCTTTTTCATTTTCTTATCAACTATTGGTTCATCTCTTCTTCTTTTTTTTAAATGGAAGTTTTTTGACAACCAGTACATGCAACACCTAATTGTTTTGCATCCTTGAACTTAAGGGTAAGTAATTAATGTATATGTATATACATTAATTTATCTAGTTAAGGGTGATTGATAATTAGTAGTTACTAGACAATTCTGAGAAATTTCTCAGTCGGATAGTTTTCCCCGAAACAAGTCCTCACAGTTCATGCTAGCTCAACTTTGCTATGTTTAACGCTATGTATACCCCAGGTACATTATTTTGCAAAATTGCTTTTTTGTGCTGCATGTGAAAATTCCTTCCACTGAACCGTCGTTAGTAAAAAATAAACCTACAACCCCGCTAACATTATTGGGACGGTCGCCACGATATAGATGTGGTAGAGCCAATAAATCATCGTGTTAAGATGATTTAGAGTGGTTAACTTAACTTACTATTGGTCATTCTTTAATGTCCAGAGAAGCTGAACTTACAGCTCACGTTCAACGTGAAAAATGATCGAAATGACAAATTACCAGCTTCCATTCAATAAACGTGTATAAAGTTGCCTGGCGCTATGACGCATATCAATTGCAGCGTCGTAGAAGTATTGGGACGTTTTGTCAAAATTGAATATGAAGCTTTTTGTCTTGGCGTTTATGTTTGGTTACGAATGGAGGAGAGGACGTCAGGGAGTAGATAGAGGTCAAAAGTGATGCTCAGCACAGCTGGCAAGTGGCACAGATGTGTCCTTAATACATAATATTGTATTTTTTCAATGCAGTCCGGTTTCCTGCTAATGTAAAATTAAAAATGTTATAATTCACTAAAATGTTGCATTTCTGAAAACCCGGACCACTCCAAGTGCCCAGTCCCGAATTATACGCATTGCCATCTGGTCACACTAGTCTAAACCTATCTGCTACACAGACTCAGTTCTATCCATGGATATTTAAAACACTGTTGCAGTGCAGTATGGCCTATTTTGATGCAGACATGTGCCCTTGCCAAGCAAACTGAAATTGCTTTACTAATTTATTGTAGGCTAATAATAAAGATGTTGCTGTCTACACATTTCAGTGTATTTAATTGTAGATATTGTAATACTTATTCATAAATTATGTAAATTATTTTTGTATGTGAATTGAATGTGTTGAGCCTGTCAAAGACAAATTTCTGTCACAGACAAATTTCTGTCACTGATGGGACAGACAATAAAGATTATCCATCTATCTATTTATTACTGTTGTATAGGAATTTTAAAACATTTTCTCTTTTTACCAGATAAAGAACTAACTTAAGCAGTGTCCCCATGCTGAGATTGTGTGCACCACCTCTGCAAAACATAGGTAAGTTCATATTTTTGTTTATCTGTTATCATATCATATCATTTGCTCTTTTTTTCTTCTTTCAGTGACGTGTGTGTGGCAGTGCAAACACTGTGATGCCAGAGAGAGTAGTAGGTACAAATTACTTAAACATTATAAATTACATCATATGTGTAAATTGTCCATGCACAATTAAGGCATCAAGTGGACTCACCACACATGTCTATAAAGCTCATTCATCTCAGCTTACACAGACAGCTTCCAATTCAGTATTATTATTACACAGGCACAAGAACAGGAATATAATGGCAAATCAAATATTATAGTGTTGACCAGTTGTTTCTGTCCTCACCGATACAGTGATCAAACAACTAGTAATTCATTGTTGTGCATTGTTAATGTTTTTCAGATCGATAAGGAGTTCCTGCACATTTCAACTGTACCTATGCTGTCTACATTCTTTGCTGAGCTCGACCGGTACTCTCCACGCATGATGGTGATCTTTCCGTGCAAAGGTGGGGCGGCTGGAAGAAAAATAAGACGGTTCATGGTGGCCATCTCCAAGGTTTGTATTTAACCCCTTGACCTATACTTAAAAATGCTTTTTATGCCCTTGTCATGACAATTGCACAAGCATAAATCTCTAAACATGTGGCAGGCAAAAGTGCCAAGTAGAGCTGGGCGATATGGACAAAATCAAATATCAGATTATTTTTGACCAAATAACTCTGTCAATATACTGACAATATTGTCGGGATGACTTTTGCTTCTTTCACAAAATATTCACAAAATCATATTTTTGATCAATAGTCATCAGTAATGCTCATATAATAACTAAGTGGTTAAAGGCAAATAATAAAAAGGCTAGAGCAGTCTGATAAGTTCAGAAAATGACATCACTTTACTGTAGTGCAGCCTTTAAAACCAGGAAAAGACAAAACATGTCATATTACGATATCCTAAATCCCAGACAGTATCTAGTCTGTTATCACAATACTGATATATCAATATATTGCACAGCCCTAGTGCTGTGATTATGCAGGTTTTTACTTCAAAACTCTTTAAACATGCATTATACTGATTACATCAGCCTCAGCCAGAGATGAGTAAGGAATTGGTAAAATCACATGGTGAATGTTTTTTGATAAGAATGAAAAACCACCATGCACATGTGAGGTTGCCTCATTTCGTGTCTGATTTCGTCGAGATCTTGTATAGATGTTGAGTTCTTGCCTTTTGGCGACTGAGAACAAACTATTGTCTATCATTTACCATTCTCCAGACCTGAAAAATTTGCAGTTTGCCATCAAAAATGCACAGTTTGTTTATTCGTTTCAAACTGAGACTGTAGACTGAGACTGAAGGCAGACTCAGAAAATGTATTTACTGTCATATTTGACCTCACAGAACACCGAGGCAACGCTTCCATGGAGCAAACTGTGATGGGAGTGTACGTCATACAAAAGGAAGGTGTGGAGCCTGGAGATGACGTAGAGGACATCGGTATCCTCATAGAAGGTGTGATGGTCCTCAGTGACTTGGGGAACTTTGGGATGGCTGGTTCTGTTATTTGGACTGATACACACTTTGAACCTGCATAAGAGCACAAATGCACTTTTGAAGTGCTGCAGAAGATTCTTCTAAATCTTGATGGGAAGAGGTTGTTGTCCAAGGCATAATTCATGCAAGAGTCCGGAAAGACTATTTTAAGACTGTTTTCTTACTGAGCATATTTTATTTTATTATTTTATTTGTATTTTATTTTTTTATAGAGATTTTATACAGACAGTCTGTACATTTTGCACTACTGTTTTGAAAGTTCTATAGCCTCCTATGCATTGCTGTAGATGGAAAGATTCTCAACCTGTTATTTACTCGACTCAAAATTGAGAAAGCTGAGAAGAGCAGGGATGTTGGCAGCTGTATGTTAACAACAAATGTTAAATAAAATGTAAAACTGATATATGTATGTTTAGTAATTTAATTAAAATGATTTCCAGTACTAGTAATGAAAATAACACAAATTGAAACAACAAGATTGACATGAGTATAACAGACAAAACCTATACTAGTTCATACAACAAGGCTGAAATTTGTTGCACTAAAGTATGTAATTGACTTAGTCATTGACTAGACTAAGTACAAACATTTTAATTCAATGAAAGGCAAATTAATTGAATGTAAATATTCTCCTGATATTTCACCAACTAATCTATGTGGTGTTGAAATAACACAATCAAGATAGCTTGACTTTACTTAATTTGTTTAGATGGAATATAGGTGGCATGATTAAATTACGTTACTCCAACGAATTTTAATTTTGAGTGCACAAACAATTAACACGCAACGTCACTGCTCAAGAAGGAGGTAGATGTTAGTCTAGACCCTTTTCAGTTTGCCTATAAGGGAGGGCGTGGCACAGAAGATGCCATTAATATCACACATCTGGTCAGCAAACACCTAGATGACATCAAGGCTTATGCACGCATATTGTTTGTTGATTTTAGCTAAGTTTTCAATACCATGCAGCCACGGCCTAGCAGACCACTGGCACTGAAACATTTACATTCTTTATTCCATTCATGAAAATACAAACAGGCTAAAATTCTGTCCACAAATAGTATGGAGATTTATTATGTCTTTAGAAAAAGATGTAAAACAAGAGTCATCAGTCATGCTTCTGCATCGTTTTAAGCTAAATGCTAATGTCAGCATGATCAAAACCACAATTCAAATATAGAGATGCTAAGCTGTTTAAATGTTTACTGTGTTCACCATCACAGTTTAAAATGCTAGTATGCTAACATTTGCTAACTAGCATGAATGGAAGTGAAATGAAGGGTGGAGCTAGGATTTTTCTAGCTCAGGGGCCACCAAGGGGTCACATTCTACACAGAGGGGCCAAGTATACGTCCAACATCCATGCACATTTCCTCATTCAGGAAGATCTATATACATTTAACTCATTGAAATGTAACATGCAGTTGTGTATACCTCCAACACACAATATTTGATCACCATCTGGCAGGAGCATACTCTGAAGTGAAATTCTTATTTCTGTACTCAGGAAAAATGAAATGAGGAGCCGCTTTAATATGTGGAGAGGGCAGATGAGAGGTTCATACAGCAGCCACAGGATGGACACCGTCCTGCAGAAGATGGAGGTGGACACCAGCACATTGCTTGGACTGATCGTGGCAGTGATGGAGCCTCAATCCCAAAGATGACACTGATAGTAAAGTGTCAGGATATTTCTTTTATTATTGAAAAACTGAGGATAGCACCTATTTTTGTGACTTGTGTATTCTTCTATTGTACTGTCTATAATTTTTTTTTTTTATAAACCAGTTTTCTGAATAGACATGTCTGTGTCAGTATACTTGATTTACAGAGAAACAGAATACAGGTAATTACTGTATAGATGTGTTAGAATATAATCACTGAACAGGTGGTTTAATAACAATGCTTTAATAAAAAATCACTCCCTCTGGTAAAGTAGTCCATCACTGCAGCTCTACTGTCAGAGGCTGAATGTTTACATGTCTCGCGCTCATCAGTGAACGAGCCACACGGAAAGTCTGCAGGAATTACAAAGAGCTGGAATGAGGAACAATTGTGTCCAATCAGTGGTGAGATGATGGATGTACCCAGACAACAGGTGACCTCCGTCTTACCATCAGCCGCAAGACAACCTGTAAAGATGAATCGGTGCGTCAATCATTTGTTTGACTGTAATGTGAAGTTGATGCTACGTAGCAAGCTAAAGGCTAAAGCTAACAAAGGCTAACATTACGTTCATTATGTACGTTCAGTGTTTAAAAGAGTTAAAACATGTTAGGTAATTACCTTTCTTCTCCAACGTAATTGCAGTCACGACGAGACGCACGAATACGTCGAAACGAGACGTCAACGTAGGGTTGCTAGGTGCAGAACTTGCTATATGACGTCATCCTTTGATGTTGGGAAACACCAGCTGGATCATAGATGACACTAAAACGTCACAAAAAGATGTTCTGGCCGGTGGATATAAAGTTACTTCAATTTCTATTCAGTGACAAATTCAAAATCAAGTGGAATCTTCACTATGGCTTCAATGACTACACCTGAGGAAACAACCAATACCAGGACATCCAAGATCCGTCCTTCAAAGTCTGCTACTATCACCAAGGTACGATCTTTAACAAGCTAACACCACATCTTAAAAGTTTAATACTTTTTGTTAACAAGTATTGTAATTTAATGATAGAGTTTGGTCTGATTTCTGTATTTTCTTGGAAGATAGCATGTAGTTCAACATCCACTTCCTTTTTCTTCACATGGTGGTCTCCTTCATTTCCAGAAGAACTTTCATGTTTTCCTTGTGAATATGATCAAATGCTTGTGGTGTTAAAATAATATAAATCATTTGTTTACATTTTTTTGTTGTTATTTTTGAAGACCAAATTTTATTTTTCCCACTGACACTTAAAGATAAGTTAAAAGCAAGTTGGGAAAGCAAGCTTTTTTTTGTACTTTTCCTACTTTAAACCCACTTGCTGCACATTTGACACTTCCAGCTCTCTCTGCCTTACCCCAGTGTATTTGTGTTGTTTGTGTTTTATAGAACCCTTTCACTGGTGTATTTTGTTTGTGTGCATGTGTTTGTCTGCATGTTATATGCATGTGCAAGACAAAGTCTTTCTTTCTCAGTGCAATCAGTTTCAACTCAATTTTTTGGGTTTCTGTTTATTTTTTAAATTCTTAAATATAAAGTTGTTTTTAATTCTATCAAAGCAATCCCGATGGTAACAGTTGTTTGTTTCATTAAACTGATTTATTTTTTTGTTTTTCTACTTGAATTAGATTGTCTATGTGCCTCTGGAGAAGCGTAGATACAAGGGAAGAGACCACGTGAAAGTCTGTATGGGCATCATGAAGAGGACCGGAGCCCAACTGGAACTCTCTGTGGCCAAAGACCAGTCTCTCGCCATCGTGGTCACTGGAAACGTGGATGCTGTGATGAAGGCCCATAAGGAGATATTCTCCCTACTGCAGCTTCAGGTTAGAGAGCTGTCTTTTTCAGTGATAAGTGTATCAGCATTAGTTTATTAGTTTAGTTTATTAGGATGCTGCCGCTATTCTTACTGGGGTCCGACACATATGCATAACATTATACAATGCATACCATATAAGAATACCTACATACAACAAAACATGATAAAACAAAAGCACACTGTACAAACAATATAGTTATTGTAACGATGTAAATTATATACCTGTCCTTTCAGTAAACATTTCCATAATTTATCCAAACACATTTATAAAACGTATTTTACAATCTTTCATCTGTATAAAGTATTTAGGAATTACAATGCATGTTGTGTTATGAACCATATTATCACTAGTTGCTTATTATAAGATAAAATAATAGAGCAGCACACATATCATACTTCTCTATATCTAGAGATTGTTATAATAGTAATAAACAATATAGTATAGCAGCACTCCTATCATACTTATCTATTAAGAGAGAAATTAAATAGAATAATAGTATAGTAATAATAAATGTCACCATCATCTCTGCCCTAATCATCTCTACAATTATATAATAATGATACAGTGATATAATAATAATGATACAACTATATCAATTCAATTACCTCATCCAAACATACATATACACGTATAATAATAATGATTCAACTGTATCAGTTGAATTACCTCAACATACCTGCCTATAGACCTGTTATTTATAACCAATTTATTGTAACTAATTCCTACATGTTTCGTCGTCACTTTTCAAAAAATGTTTTTCCAGTTGTAGTTTAAATTTCTCTTTACTATTTTCTGATGTGATATAACTGGGGAGTGAATTGCAGACATACATGGCTCTGAATATGACTGTTCGTTTGATAGCATTTGTCTTTACTTTTGGTGGTGTAAAATGACCTGCAGTGGCATGTCTAGTAATATAATCATGTTTATCTGTACTGAACGATAAGTTCTGATACAAAATAAACGGGGTCTTAGTGACAGTAATGTTTCTAATAAATACTAATAATGAATAGATCAGTCTGTCCTTTACAAATAACCAGTTAAGACTCTTATGCATTGCAACAACAAGCTGTTCATTAACAGCTGAAAACAAAAGTGCCAACTGTATATTTCATCCCTTTTCAGGATTCAGAGACTCTTGAGATCCCCAAGGAGCGCCATCGATTTATCATTGGCAAAAATGGGAAGAAGCGTCAAGAGTTAGCGCTGAAGACGGCCACCACAATCCAGATTCCTGGACCTGAAGACCCCAGCAACCAGATCAAAATCTCTGGTACCAAGGAGGGCATTGAGAAGGCAAAGCATGAGATCCTGTTGATCTCTGCTGAGCAGGTAACGTGACTCATGAGACAACCAGCTTACTTCTGAGGTACATCCCAGATACCACAGCTGTAGGATGGATTTCAATGTTTTCCTCTGACCTTCTTACCCTTAGGACAAACATGCTGTGTGGAGGGTGAATATCGACAAGGTTTACCACCCATTTATCACCGGTGCCCACAACAAGGTGGTAGGAGAAATAATGCAGGACACTGGTGCCTGCATTCATGTCCCTCCTCCACCCGTTAACAAGACAGAGATTGTCGTCTCTGGGACCAGGCAGCAGGTGGCCCTCGCTATGACAAAGATCCAAGAGATTTTTGAAGACAAGGTACGCTAAAATCAAAGTTATTAGTTAGTGTTAGTGCTGATATAGATGATGTAGTCATGACAGGGGTTTGAACAAAATTCAATGTTGCTGATCTTTCCTTTGTATTGCAGAAGAAGAATACCACCACCATTGCAGTGGAGGTTAAGAAATCACAACACAAGTTTGTGATTGGCTCCAAGGGAAAGACCCTACAGGAGATCCTGGCCAAAACCGGTGTCTCCGTTGAGGTCCCACCTTTTGACAGCGGCTCAGAAACTGTCATCCTCCGAGGGGAGCCAGGCCATCTGGTTCAGGCCCTGACTGCAGTTTATGTTAAGGTGTGGTACATTTATCAAATGATCTTTGACATTTGACTTGCTACAAAACCTTTTTCTTCAGCTTATCTGGCTTTGATTTGACTTTTTTTTTCTTTTGTGTTTTAGATTCAGGAGTGTCTGCCTGCTGCGAACAGCAAGTCTGAGAAGAGTGTCATCATGGGACATAAGGCCAATCAGAAGGAGCTGGTAAGCATATAAATCTCTTTAATGTTATATTTAAATTTAAATTTACATTTAGTTGTGTACTGTGTACTAAGGTCAGGCATTTCTGCTGAACTCTTTCTGGTGGTATTTTGAAGTGTCTGCTGTGTTTAGGATTCACATACACTGATGACAGTTATCTGTGAGGTTACTTTTAAGGCCACCGTCATGATAACTTTGAATGAGGAGAGAACTTAATTATTAACTTTGCTAATGGTAGTTAATATCTACTCTACAGGCGCTCAGGAAGTTGACCATCACTGTGGATCCAAAGTATCACCCAAGAATCATCGGGCGCAAGGGTGAAACAATCAAAGCCATCTGCAGTGAGCATGGTGTCAACATCCGGTTCCCAGAAAGGAAGGCTGAAAATCAGGTATGGCATTCTGCAGAACTTGTTTCCTTGTTTTCCTTTAATTACACATCAAAATGGATATAGTAAAAAATTAGACCCTCATCAGCACAGCAGGTGGTGACAATGTACCTTTTCATACATGACATTATAATGAGAACACACAGTGAAAGAGTTACCAACAACTGTAGTCGTCATTATCATACAGATTATTATGGGAGAGTAAGAAATTGGTTTTTTTGTCCTTAAATTCACAATTTTTTCTTTGTCTTGAATTTGTTTCTCCACAGGATCAGATCGTTGTGACAGGTGATGAGACCAAAGCCGCCGCGGCACGAGATGCTATCCAGGCCATCGTGGATGAACTTGTAGATACAATCTCCAAGGACATCACCCTGGACAGCCGGGTTCATGCCCGTATTATCGGAGCCCGCGGCATTGGAATCATCAGCATCCAGAAAGAGTTTAAGGTGAGTCTGCAGAGAGGAAGGAGATCTTCCTGTCAGTGTAGCAAAACTACATAACAATTCACTTGCATTGTGTTTTGGAGCTTTCATTGTGTCTCCACTTACACCTTGTTAGCCCATTGTTATCTGACTACATAAATAATGTTTAGTTTTGGTAATACGATTTGTTAGTATCCAGTCCTTCATGTGGCTTGTTTTTATTTGTGTTTTTAGGTTGATATCAGGTTTCCCCGGCGAGGAGCTGCAGACCCGGACCTTGTGACGGTCACAGGTCGCTCCAAGCTGGTGAATGAAGCCATCGACCACCTCCTTAACCTGGAGGACAAATACGTAAGTTGCTCCCCATGACAACTGTTAATATTTGCTGGAGGTATTACAACATTTCTGTAATGTTTACAGTTTGCTCATTAGATCTGATATACTGTATGTTCACTTCTGGCAGATGGAGGATGCTGAGATAAAGAAATACCTGAAGCCCTCTATGTATAGCGCTGCTGCCAGGCATGAACGGCGTGGCCCTTCCAATGGCGTTGCGGTGAGGGAGGCTCCGAGGTCCACTGCCAATCAGAAGGTGAGGATTTCCAACAAGCCTGACACTGTTTGAAATTAGAATTGGTCACACCTTATTTTGTTAATCACCATTTTTTTCTACTTATAGGCCCCTGATATGAGTTGCACTGAGGAATTCCCCAGCCTTGGAGCCTCAGCAGCAACCAACACCTCTCCCCTGGGACCCAAGCACTGAGCTCCCTCTTGAGCTGGACTGACTGCTGACCTCTTCAGCTCTGAGAACGTCATCCTTCTCCTCCAGCAGATTCAGGACTCTTAAAGTGCCTTCACATCCTGAATTTGTTATCTTTTATATTTATCTATTATATTTTATTAATAAAAAAGTGAAAAAAGTGAACAACAACCTGACATTTCATTGTGGTTTGAACTTTTATACCAAATTAAATGGTGGCCCTTATCTTAGTTAGTGTCTTCCAGTTGCTATGCAGATTGTTCTGCTCAGTAGCAACGGCCATATTTCATCAGTCTTACAACTAGAAAGATACGAACCAGGAAGAGAAGAAACATCGGTACATTTTTAATGGACAGCTGGATGTTTATTGTTCCTATGAAAACTCTTGGAACACCCCAACCCTCAGCTATTGTGATACCATTAAGAACTTGACAATTCTCCACAACAGTCATTGAGTGATTTACATTATGGTCAAATAAAAAGTTTGCTTTTGTCGTAGGTCTAATAGTCACTAGAAAATGAAGCATTAACATGATTCCATTGACAAAAAATATTTGAGTAGCCATTTTGTTGCAGAGATTTCTTTTATTACCAATATTTTCATTTAAAAGTTTACATCAAACAGGGGTTTACTGCAAAAATCGTATGAAAAAGAAAATACGTTTTTCTCAAAACACAATACTTTTATAAAAGTTCAAAGTGTTGAGTTTGTTTAATTTTGGTACATTCGACATGTGTGTACATGTCTAACATTTGTTTGTGGCTATACTGAATTCATATAGCAGGATGAGAATCCTTTAATAATTCAATGAAAGAGTGAAATGTTAAGAAGAAAAAGTCAACAATTTTGTGGATTTTCATGTCTAAAAGTGCAGAAACAAAAACTTTGAAATGCTTTTCTGGATTAAAATCTCTGATTTAAATGCCAGAATCCTGATCCGATCTTACATGTCTAGAAAATCTTTGTTATATAAAAGTTATGATGAGCTGTACGGACGAATCCAGGCTTTAAGCAGATGTAGACAAGCCACCATCACAGCAGCTGGACCTCACTTGTAAATTACACATAAATGACAGGATATATCACTGCAATTCAAGTAAGGGAATTCATTTTATGAGGTCCTCCGCAGAGAAACACCTGTGCAGGAGACTCAGTAGTACCAGCTGTATGGTGAAAATATAACAATGAACTGGCATTAAAATGAATTATTCTTTAGGATTAAATCCATTTTGTACAAAAACTGTCCAACAAAGGTCGTCCAATCAACAGACACGGAGACAGAACTTCTGGAAGCAGAGCTGTAACGTTATCAAAAGTTGTGCTCCAACAACGTTCTGACTCGCATGAGGTCACACAGGCCTGACCAGGGACCACTAAGGACTGAGCAACAGACCTGCCTACACAGGGCAAATAGTGAGCTGCCAATGCAATGATATTAATTATATAGAATAATTATATAGAATTATTATTAAAATGGGTAATGGTGCATTTATTTAATTCAGCAACTCACACAGTTAATATTTGTGAGTGTGGATCACTGGTTACTGTTGGGGGAATTGATAGTCAACTGTGAACATCCAGTGTTTTGCAGCTTAGTGCAGTAGTTAGCCGTTTTATATTTCAAACTAATCCTCCACCAATAGAAGCCTGTAAGAGAACCTTGCTGCCTTAAACATGGGTGCTTCTTCACTGCACTTCAGCTCCTGTATCTTACTGTATTTGTGTGACTCACTCAATATTGTTATGTTGTGTCAAATCAAGTGGCTTTTGTGGCTCCATCAAGTCTTCAGTTTAAGTTACACCTGCTTAAGTGGACTAGTTTTTAAAAGTCAACATAGATATATTAAGCAAATTGAGCATTAGTTCATTTATTTAGTTTAACAACTCACAGAGTTGATTTTTTTGAGTGTATGACGTTCTGCCCAGCCCACCTAACGTCTTCTGTTCGGGCAAAGGTTGAAACACTAACATGTCCCTTGTGCCAAGGAAGAGGAGCTCTGGAACACATCCTTGGTGGTTGTCCTAAAGCACTAGGGGAGGGTTGCTAATCTCTTAGTGTTTAACTGGTAGAGGAACCTTAACTTAGACAATTCAGAAGCAAAATGCCACCAAAGAGGCCTCACACACTTTCAGAGGTGGAGGTCAAGGACATAAAGAATTTACTCAACATGACATCAGAAAGGACTGAAAATATCTGTAAATAACAGAGAAACTAAAACTGGACTTAATAAAACTGAGAAATGAAATATTGTTGGGCCCTTTGGATTGAAAGATTTCTTTTCAGTGAGCTAATGAGCTAATGATAAGCAGTGACATTGGTGTGTGATCTCAGTAGAATATTAGACTTCCATGACAACCCGACCGCATATATTCAGTGTAGCCACAGACTGTTGGAGCTGCTTTATGAGAGTGTAATTATGAGATGAAATCACAAACCAGAGATGTGTTTAAGGACACCTTTACATTTTGCTGCCTTCTACCGCTGCTGAGAGACCATCTGTCTGAGTTTACATTCTAGTGAAATAATTATATTTAATACATGAGTCCTGATCCACCACTGACTCATTATTTCCTCATTAATGAATGACATGACTGTACTGGCTCAAAGTTGATTCATTGTTAATACAAACATGAAAATAAGCATACAAACATGCATTTCCTAATAAATGCATTACTCAACTCATTAAATGACTTTATTAGATTGTTTTAACAGAATATATGGAACAAAAGGCAGTTAAAAAGGCCTAGACTAGTTTTTAAAAGTCAACATAGATATATAAAGCAAATTGAGCATTAGTTCATTTATTTAGTTTAACAACTCACAGAGTTGATTTTTTGAGTGTTCAGCACCTCTCTGACTTTATGAGGCCTGTGTGTTTTGATTGAATACTAATACTTTTGATGTTATTGTGTAATATGTTAGTTTAATTCAAGTAAAAGTCCAAAAAAATCCTACATATAAAATATTTTTGCTGACAGGAAATACTCATACCTGATCGGTGTAGTTTTAGTTCAGTATCACCATGTTGTGTGTTTACTTCATGGTTGATATATTTTATAAGTGATTGTAGAATCTTAAATTAGCTCATTAGTTTCATTGCACTAGTAGGTATCATGTGGAAATGTTCTCATACTTGTGCCTATCCTGTGTACATCTCTATATTTCAGTCTTTTTCCCCACTAGTACTGATCATATACCTTCCTTTCAGGCTGAATGAAGGTCTTTCCTCACCACACTGAAGTATAACTGGATCAGGTGCTACTTCAAGTCTCCAGCCTCCTTATCATAGCTACCAGTTGGTGGTGTTATGTTCATGTTGTTATGCTCTCACAGTGCCGGCAAAATGCCCTTCAAACTTTCTACATTCCATAAGCAACTGCTACTTTTTAATTTGGGGTAAATTAACCCTACTGTTGTGTTCATTTCCTGTTAACTAGTTTGGTGTTCCTGGTCAAAAATGCATGGCTGCTCCATTCTAGCTGATTATAAATCCATAATAATACATATATTATCACTTAATGTTGTGTTTCATCTTTTTATCAACTCAAGTTCTTCTGAACAAGTTTTGAACTTCCATTTGCTATTTATGGCCTGTAGGCCTCATTGACCTGAGCTCATATCACTCAGAAAAAGCTTTATATAGGTATTATTTTGACTATAACCAATACTCAGATGAAACATATTATGTTATTTATCACAGACTACTTAGTTTCAATGTTTAACAATTTTGATTTTTAAATAGTGCCACAAAATAACATCTTTTGTGTTCCCAGTCAAAACGGATTGATATGATTTGTTTAGTAAAGAGACGACAAAAGCCCACATCTACCCCTGAAAACGAAACCATATAGCAAAAGTCATGTCTGAACACATTACAGAACAACAATAACATTACTAATGATAACAAAAACAAAATCTTCATGACCTGTCAGTCAATGGTGGAACATGTGCATGTTCTCATGCATGTGTTCTCATGTACATGTTTGTACACATTGTGTCTGGGGTGACATTGTAGAGTAAAAGTGTGTGTATGTTGTTGGCTTACCCATGCGTCTCTAATGACTGGTCATTTTTGGGATCAGGGGTGTACCCAAGTTCAATAAAACACACAAAACTGAATAATAATTTCCAAAATTTACTTTGTGTGTTCAGATGCCATGTGTGAATAAAGTCATGGAACCTTATGACAAACAGATTAAATGAACTACATTTTTTTAGAGAGAAAACTTGTAAATCAGTCTGATCAGAACACAACAGGAGGGTTCAATTAAATGATATATTAAAGAATCCCAGTGTCACCAAAGTGTTCCTCAGTTATCTTCAATGCTGTCCTCTCAGGTGTCACTTTTAGGGTGTGATGGAATCTTCAGTCACCCTGTATCTGTTAGATGTGACTAAAACTACTTTGGGGAACAAAAAGGCAAAATTAGAAGAAGACATAAGAGAAATTCACAGCTTTTATCCAACTAATGCAGAAACCCAGTAGATAGATAGAGCAGAGCTCAGAGATATGCTGGAACATTTATTTTTGGTTTGTCCACAAACACAACTATGGATGTAAAAACACACTGTGAGCTGCAGGCTTTAAAATATATTCAATGAACTTTTTATGTCTTTGTGTTTTTAACTAGTCACTCTGACGTGTTTGTGGTTGTAAATTTGCCCCTTCAATAAAGCTGGATCAAAAGAAAAAAAAAGAAAGAAAAAGAAACACTCCCTCTGACCTCCTTCGGAAAATAAATGTACCAAGTAAGACATCTACGGAAGCTCTGGTGTTCACCCGTCAGACTTCACCATCAAACAAGATGAAAACTTTATTTTTGTTGCTTCTCCTTTGTCACGTTTCCTTTTCAGGTAAGATCACGTTTTAAATCTTTATTATGCGTTTTGTGCATCTTCTCCAAAACGGCTCAAAGACTGAAGCACTTTCACTTTCGTTCACAGACAAACTTCACCTTTATTTTCTCTCCCAGCTGGGCTGGACTGTAACAAATCGTTCAATAACCACATCCCAATGCGTAAAAGTTGTCGTGCGCCACGTGGATGAAATATACGTTTTAACATCGGTAGAAATAGTGGATCAGGTGCTACTTCAAGTCTCCAGCTTCCTAATTATAGCTACCAGTTGGTGGTGTTATGTTCATGTTGTTATGCTCTCAACCCTACTGTTGTGTTCATTGTGAAATGGTGGGTTACATGGAAATAACTGCGTCAGACCAATTTTTGTAAGTTTATATATTATAAACTTATTTTTCCCTCAGATATTTTGTGTTATTTATTCTACCGTGTCTAAATAAATAAATAACTTCTTATCAGGGTTCATGTCAATTAATATCTTTTAGGACCATTCTATGTCATAGTGACTAAAAAAAGATTCTTAAAGAGGATGTTATGTGGTTTTGCTCATCCGTAGAGGACTCTCCTGCAAACCTGCAAGAAAACTGAGGCCTTACTCCTCTTGCTAATGTAACTGGTGGACTTCTGCGTCGTGTTTATGTGTAGACCAATCTCAGCACCAGTTTCTCTTCTGAGATCACTCCGTTTATTGCCACACTGACAAAGCATGAGACAGCACATTAGTGTGCAAGCTACAGTTATGCCCCAGCTCCTTACTCTATAACACAAACAGGAAAGTAACTTAGTACATACTATATACAAGAATTAACAGGGTGCTATTAGTAGCAACAACAGGTAACCAACCTCTCCCATGTGGGGACAATACAAAAGGCGAGAGGCTATGGGACTAGCAGAATATATAGGGGGAACCAGAGAAGAAGAAATAAGGAGGGGCAACACAGAAGGAACTGGGGCGTTCCTGGCAGTCAGGTATAACAAAAAGAAGGGTACAGTAGAACTGATTTTGTGTAATTATAGTGCCAAAACTGGCCCGGTTACACTAAGATGAACGTTTCTGCACTGATGAATTGTTTGCTGCTCTGTTTGAGAAACCCACTTAACATAAAACGTTACTTGGCCTTAAAGGCAAACCTGAAATCCAGCATTTGATGAGGACTGAGGAGGAGTCAGACAGAGTAGCCTACCATGGACAGCTCCTGCTAGTCATGGCAGGATCAGCACCTTGACAACTATTCCAACTCTTTAGTTACATAAGTTTGTCTGACAGCAGAATTACACAGAAAGGTATGATTTTTTGATGACATTGGTCATGGATCATGCCTACAATGTTTGGACACATATGACACAATAACATCCCCATAAGATCAATCACACATCAGTCTGATCTGGATCCAAGTCATAGTCTGGACCTGGTGATCCAGAATGTTTACACTTATAGGGCTCATGGAAATCTCACTACTGTTAGATAACAAATAATAATAATGATACAGACTAAACTAAGATTAAATTGAGGCTGAAACTGTTCTGATTCAGTTTGGTGTCAAATATGACAGATCTTCAAAAATTACTGATCTACATCCTGAAGAAAACCTGCATTAGTGAAATATTGTTTTTCTTGAATAACTATCTAATTGATAATGATTCCAATGTGATTCCTAATCCTAGGAGCAGCTTTTCATGGTCCAGGAGTCACATTATGAGGCTCAGACTATCACAGGACTTTCAGGTGCAATGACAAAATGTGGAAGTTAAACTGGTTTACAGCCCAGCAGCACATTACAAAATCACGTTCATGTGAATTTTCCCAGTTGTGAGGTGATTTTCAGATTAATTCAGCCAACACCACATGAACACATTATAGCTTTGAAAGGTAAGCAGTGCATCTGGAAAGGTGGCAGAGCGCTGAACCAACAGTGGTAGAGGTAGGGGTGGGGTTTTGTTTTGTTAGAAGAGGAGAATTATGATAACCTGTGTCTCTGTACTTGAACACACTGCATGTATCTAGTGAAATGTCCTGTATTTTTTCATATTGCACATTCACCAATATATTGGCTATAATGGACCTATTTAGTGAACAACAGTCAGTTGGTCCAACAGCATACAGTGAAATAGGTCATCAGTTCTAAACTGCAGACAATACTACATATTAAAAAACATCACTTGCTTCTAGTGTAATGTCAACGCACATTTAGAGAGAACTGCTGCTCTCTGGATACTTTTATTTTATTTACTTTTCTGACCCTTCTCTGTTAGCTACACATGGTTGTGTCCTGGGTTTGGATTTAGTTAGTTAATATTATTATTATTATTATTGTTTTGTTTTGCGCTACACTTCCTGTCTTCGTCTCTGCCCATCTTTGTGATTGGCTTAATTAGTTTAACCTGTTCTGTATCGGCCTCCCTTGTGACTGGCTGATTAGATCATTGCATTAACAAGCAGTTGAAAAGGTTTACCTAATAAAGTGGATTTGTTTGTTTGTTTGTTTGTTTTGTTTTTTACGCCTCTATTGAAGGAAAGCGACAGCTGAAGAGGAGACAGGAAATGTGGGAGATAGCGAGGGGGAAGATATGCAGCAAAGGGTCACAGGCAGGAATCGAACCTGCAGCCGCTGCTAGAGTATATGGGGCGCACACCAAGCTAAACTCGCGCCAGTGTATATGTTTAAACTGAATCATTCTGGCAACATAATATTGATAGGTGTGATGAGGATGATGATGATGCTGTATTAAAACTGAATGTATAAACCTTGTTTTTCCTGCAGCGAATCACTCCCTGAGGTTTTTCTTCACTGGATCCCATGGAGTCTCTCGCTCCCCAGACTTTATAGGAGCTGCAGTGGTGGATGACGTTCTGATGGGTTACTGCGACAGCGACAAAAAGATAGTAGAACCGAAACAGGAATTGGTGAAAATGTTTTTCGAACAAGATCCTCAGCACTTGCAGTGGTACCAAGGAGAGTGTTTTGAGAATCAGCCGATCTTCTTCAAAGCCACGATTCAAAGTTTGATGGTGCTCTACAACCAAAGTGGAGGTAGGCTACTGTGTGTACCATGGTGTATCTCACACTCACTATGCTAATATAAATCAGACTTGTGTGCTAATCCTGTCAAACGCAAACCCATTCCAATTCGTCAAAATATACTACAGTACATGTGCACAGACAAGACAAGCAGGAATACAAGCATCCTTCATTTCCTTGTCAGATACTTGGACTGACAGGGTTTAACATCCATCTGTACAGATGTTGGTATCAGAACCCTCATGCCCCACGTGTCACCTAAAGATTTGTGTTGCTGTATAACACTTAAAACATGTAATTATCATGTAAGGTTCTGATATTGTATTTGGAATGATTTTTTAGCCTCTCCAGGCTAATGAAAGTTATCGCAAACTGAATGTACCTTTCATCCAACAAAACCTGACCACTAACATCAAAATCTCTGAAATAATTTGATAATAATTTGATATTAAAGAGCTTCTGTCACACGAGATGTTTGTGGACAAACATCTGATCAAGTTGGAAAGAAATCTAATAAACTGTCTGCTTGTTTACAACCTGATTGATCATCATCATCATCACACTTTTTTTTCCTCTGTCGCTGCATTCTGAGATGTCATCGTTTACTTTGCTGAGTGTAATGTCAACTGAACCGATACCTAGATATCAGAAATCCACAATCCTTTCCTTGTCATGCCAGTTTGTATTGATATTTATTGGTGCATATTCCCAAACTTGAAACATTTTCAATCGGATTAGTGCATAGTAGACGACACAAGTCCAGTGCAATTGATGCATTAACTATGATTCAGTGAATTCCTGTATAACCAACAGTGTCAGGGTTCAATAAAAGCAGGACTCAAAATGCAGACAACACAGGGGGCAGAGTGCAGTTCAGGGATTTAAGGAAACAATAGTCCAAACATAACATAATAGTCCAAAATCAAAGAACAGGGCAAAATACACAACAAAGGCAAAATGGTAGGAACACAGGAGGTAACAAAATCCAAGGCAAAAAATCTGGAAAAAGGCAAGAAGCAAAAACCAAGTATCAAAAACAGGCAGGCGAAAAATGATGAGGTAACTGAGAATTCACAGAGACAAACTCGCACAAGGAATAAGATCACAGGGGAACCACCAAGAACACGCAGAGTAACACAGGGAGCACACAAAATAAAACAGACGACCTGACAACGAACAGGAGGAATCACACAGACTAAACACACTGAGTGACGAGACAATGACAAACAGCTGGCACAGGGAGGAGCAAACGATTAGGGCCAGGTGGAAATAATCACACACTCACAGTGGAGGGAAAAATCAAGAGGGAAAACTTAAGGGGAAGACACAAGAAAGGTGCAGCAATAAGCTGAAGTAGACAAAGAATACATGAGCATAGAGGGAGTGAATAATCTGAACTGAAAACATACACTTAAACAGGGGAACCAACAGGACAACACAAATGACAAGAAAATAACACAGGAAATGTAAAGCACAGGACATGACACCAGGATGCTACTCACAAAATAAAACAGGAAAACAGTTGATCTATTCCATTAAACCTGTCGCACAGGTTTGGCTTCCTTTTCTTTTTCTCTTTGTGTTTTATGCCTTTAATTAGAAGGCACCAGTTAATAGATGAAAGAAAATGAGCAGGAGAGAGATGCGTTCAAGGTCCTCTGCTGGACTCAAACCAGGGATTTTGTAGTTCACAGTCTGCATTTATAAAGCTGGTGTGAATTTGTGTATGAAACTCTTTGTGGTGCATAGAAAGCAACACCATTAAACCACTTGCTTTTAGTCATCCAGGAATTTATAGAATAGCTTCCATTGTTGTCACATTTGTGTGAGATGAGCGACCCAAATGCAGAAAATATAAAATCCTTATACTGTACTAGCTCGTTTTCATGTTTGTTATGTCCTGCCATCTGTTGCTTTTTTGTCATAAGAAACTTGTTTGCCAAGTGTGTGTTTGTGCTGGTACCTTGGCTGGTTTAGGCCTGTCATGGACAGCTGACTCATATTCCTCATGGTCTGAGCACTGGTTTGTTTGGAGATTGTGATGATTAGATGGTGTTACACCTTCTTCCCACTAGGTGGCAATAGCGGTTTGTAATTATTCCTGTGAGATTTAGGAGGGACTACGGAAGTACACATGATGCACATGATGTTCTTCAAAGAGACGTGCAAATAAAGTTGTCAAGTGTGGAATAAATCAGTCGTCGTCCTTCAGAACAGGAACATAACAGAGATGGTGAAACAAGTTGGTTGAGGAGCTGTCTTTAACAGTAATAGAGGGGAAAAGAGGGGAACACAAACTTAATACACCAGAAGTCTAAGAAGACTTATCAACTATCCCAAAGGTGGGAAAAAAGTTAGAAAGGAAGGAAGTGTAAAGTAAAAACACAACACAGAGGAATGAATGCAAAATAAAACAGAAAACGACAAACTAAACCAAAAAACATGACATATTGTAACAGAAGTTTAAAAAAATCTGCTCTTCAATCATGAACACAACACAAGGCTGGTAGACAAGCAGTGCATCACAGTGTTCAGTATTTTTAAGATCATCTTTCCACTGCAGATTTCATTTGTATGTCATTGTTTATTACAGTCTCTCTCTCTCTCTCAGGTGTCCATGTTTTACAGAGGATGGATGGCTGTGAGTGGGATGATGAGACTGGAAAGATAACTGGTTATATGAAGTATGGTTATGATTCAGAAGACCTTTTATCGTTTGACCTGAAGACATCGACGTGGATCGCTCTGAAACCAGAGGCCGTCCAGATCAAACAGAGTTGGGAGGCTGTGGAAACTAGAAATAAATACATTATGACGTCCCTCACTCATGTTTGTCCTGAATTCCTGAAGAAGTATGTGACCTATGTCAAGAGCATTCTGCAGAGAACAGGTAGGTACTTTTAGGTCAGACAGTATCTATCTTCCACCGCTGCTGAGTCAGCATGGAGACTCACTGTATATAAAGCTGATGTAAAGCTTACATACTGTATGTCTTCATTTTTTCTTATTTTTTCTCCCTCTTAAATGTCTTCATCTTCCTTTCATTTGTTTTCTTTACTTTCCTGTTACACCTCCGTCCCTCTCTCTCTCCCTCTCACTCCATTTTACCACATTCCCTTTCTCTCCCTCTCTCTGTCTTTCTTTCTTTCTCTCTCTCCAGAGCTTCCCTCAGTGTCTCTCCTCCAGAAGACTCCCTCCTCTCCAGTCAGCTGCCACGCTACAGGTTTCTACCCCGACAGAGCCTTACTCTTCTGGAGGAAAGATGGAGATGAGCTTCATGAGGACGTGGACCACGGAGAGATCCTCCCCAACCCTGATGGAACCTTCCAGATGAGTGTTGTCCTGGACCTTTCATCAGTGTCACCTGACGACTGGAGGAGGTACGACTGTGTGTTTAGTCTCTCCGGTGTAGAGGACGACATCGTCACCAGGCTGGACAAAGCGGTGATCATGACCAACTGGGGTAAGGTTCAGTTTTTCTTTGTCCACTAAAGCTACACCGGGATGAGTTATATCGAAAGGAACTAGTTTTAAATTCAAAGGTAGATATGTTGATAAGATGTTAACTTCTAATCTTTTCATAAAGGAACAGTTCACCCAAAAATAAAAATGCAGTCATGATCCAGTCACTGCCAGTGCCGATGGAAAGATGGGTGAAGTTTCTTCATGCAAAAAACATTTTTGGAGCTTCAGAGCAAAAACAGCATGGCAGCTTTCTCCTAAGTAGCTGAAGAAGATGGGGACTGGTTTTAAAATATAAAGAAACAAATCCCAACTGATTTGAAAAGTCTTTTTTTTACACCCTTTTTAAACTGAAATCTTTACCGTAGCTTCTGAGCTAAAAGTGTTGATGTGCATCCCGTCTGAGGAAGGAAGCTCCAACGTAATGCATCGTTAGACAAGATAATAAACGTTATTCTTCTAGACGAATACATTCTGTTCCTCACTTGACTGATTTATTCACACATTCTGCTCCACATACTGAAATACTAAAGTGGAGACTGTAACATAAACATATTCATATCCTTCCAGTGCCAGAGAAAAAGTCTGAATATTCTGTTCTGGTTCTAGTTTCTCGCTCAGAGTTTCCTACTAGTGCTGTTATTGGAGTCGTTGTCGGACTAGTGCTGCTGTTTGGATTCTGCATCGCTGTATTCATCTGGAGATGGAACAATAATGGTGAGTGAAACTCACAACTGGAAGGTAATATTTCAAAAAACATTAATACTGGCTAAAGTACAGTAACTTTACTAACAAAAGAACAAAGAGGTCCTTAATAAATGTGTTGTACATACTAATGAGAGATATGCCATGATATGCCATGCCTATAATTTTCCAAATCAGTTTAGCCAATTGCTGCTATCAATATACATAAACATGGAGGGCCCTAAAGTCTATGGTGCATTTAGGGCGTGTCAGACTCTCTTTTGTTAGTTAAACGGCACCTAATCTAGGTGATAAGAAAGGCACACGGTGCCAAAGGGTTGTATTTAGTCTCTTAATTATTCATAAGTATGTTTTAGATTTAATATAAATTAAACCAAAGTTTATACCATCTCCCATTCTTGCTGGTCAACCCTCCGCCTCCACAGTCTCCCAGTCCTCCATCCCATCAACATCTCCATTTGACTGCATGTAACCAAATGTACTGATATTAAACTGAGGAGGAGGAGGGCTACTGCACGTCCCTGTTTGTAGTCATGCATGGCACACAAGATTAGGCAGGCTGGATCCTAAAAATTATCCTTCTGATTGATAGCAGATAGGATGTGGGTGAGTGAAATAATAATCGGTGCTATTGACTGCAGGCATGTTGCTATAAGGGCCCCGAGTGAAAATGAATTTGCGTTCATCAATCGCAAACATTTTCATTCAATCAATGTCCAAATCATATGTGATGCGGAAATGTTACTCACAGATGTAGTGGCTTGGTGGCCTGGGTCAACCCACGACTCATTTATATGGAGACACAGCAGTGTTGGGCGCAACCTTGATGCTGGAGCTGTGTGTGATGGAGGGCTTAATAATTATCAATGTAAAAATCCTAGAAACATTATCTTTTCTCTGTTGTAGTTGTCGAACCTGTTCAATAACCTTCTAGGCGACAGTAGGTATCCCCTCAAGCAGTGGCTGCTCACCCCTTTCCTCAACCCACAGAGCGCAGAGGAGAGGAACTTTAATGTGCGCCACAGCCAGGCACTTATTGTTGTGGAGCGCACCATCGGGCTCCTAAAGGGCAGATGGCGATGTCTTGATGCTTCAGGAGGAATTCTGCTGTACAAGCCCGAAAACGTGTGCAACATTGTGAGGGCATGTGCTTTGCTTCACAATGTGGCACAGTAGAAGAATTTGCTATTACCCCCTGATGCAGATGGTCATGTTGGCCCAGACCCTGACCCCTTTCCCCCAAATGTTTGATGCAAACGTGAGGCGACATGAAGTATGGAAATGACACTATTTATTTGCCAGATGTTTTAGTGAAGTGCTAATTTCACGCAACACATTTTAAATTTCTCGCAATTCTTTTGCAACTTCATTTAGTGCACTGATTGTATCATTTTGCCCCTGGAGAACAGCCTCTGTGAGGACACGGCCGCTGCAGGTTGGGGCGCATGAAGTGGAGCAGAGACGCACACCTTTCCTCTGCTGCACCACCGCTGACTCCTCTAGAAAATGCAGCAACTACAAAAGAGAAATTATTTAGTGAATGAAGTCCCACTTTTTGTAAATAGAGTCCAATTTTGTGTGCATAAATGTGTAAACACAACCTGAATGTACCTGGTTTACACTCGTTTAAAACAAATGAATACAATCTTCCTACCTGAGTCATGCCATCCGCCCTGCATGGAATCTGTGTGCTCCTCCGCCTCCGTCACAACTCAGGAGAGATTCCCCAATTATGCCAGCTTCTGATCGGATGGCGTGAGCTCCGGTTTCCCGACTCCACCGCCCGTGCCTCACACACTCCGCCAGTGTAACGCGATGCAGTTCTTTGCTTTAACTTTCAGGTCGGACCTCTTCTTTTTGACCTCTGCCACAGTCCGACCTTCTGAGGCAGCAGCATTAACGGCTTCGGTCACCTGCTGCCATTTTAGGGCCTTTTTGGCGTTTGTTACTCCAGCAGAGTGTCCTCCAAATAGTGTTGCCTTTCTTGTTTCCACCTCTCCAACAAGAACTTATACTTCACATTGTGTGAAGTTTCTTTTTTTGCCCGTTTCTCCATGATGCTCCTAATTAATTCAGTAATCATTAATATTAATTAGGGGAGTTTCACTGGCTTTTTAGAGGCAACTGTGGGCGTGTCATGAAGCTTGCACAGGTGCGCCACATTTAGAGACGTTTGTGATTTATAAAGGGAAATCAGTGTATGACGTGCGTTCGCACTGTTTTATAAATCAGAATATTTTTGTGCGCACACAAATCGTATATTTGTCCATACGCCACCTTCTGACGCCAATCCTACGCACAGTTTGATAAATGAGGCCCCAGGTTGTTTTGGGTCAGTTTCTGCTGCCTCAAGATGGCAAAGTGTCAGCAATGTACCTGACCACACCTTATTTTAAGACCAACACTCCCATTGGTGCACAGATGGACACAAGTGCATTTACTACTCATACAATGTGTGTGCCTGCCGCATTGCACCAGGTGGGAAATAAAGACCCGAATCTTTCTTGTAATGGAAATAACTTCTCATCCTCATTGTTCATTTCCACCTGATGCTGGTATTTACTTTTAAAGGCTTTATGGGTGGGTACTAATAATGTGCTTCTCCTGTCTTATATTCAGAGCAGAAATCTGTGAAATCTATGAGGAAATTCTTGAGAAGTGTTTTATTTGTGCCTTTTCATAGATTCAGATTTTAATACTGTCATCTCTCATCTTTATTTCAGGTTTCACACAAGTAAACAGTAAGTTTTCCTTCATGAAAAATAAAATGTATCTATTTTTCTTATTTGTGAGCATTAGCAATCAATTATTAGTTTCTATTCCTGTCGCTCATATATAATAATATAATTTCAAATGAAAATATCTCTTAATTTTTGGTTTCTAGCTGCAGAGTCTCCATCATCTACAATAATTATGTCACTATTACAACTCTACTATGCACATAACAGTGTACTAGTATAATTTCATCCTTTGTTTGACATTCAGCTGAGTTTTGTAATTCTGAATAGAATAGTGGAAGAAGTTATCAGATCATTTACTTAAGTAACAGAGCCATTATATTAATATGAGAAAACTTTATTACTATTTGAAATCCTATGGAAGTAAAAGTCCAGAAGTGTTATCAGCAAATGTACTTGAAAGTAGAAGTATACAATTAGATTTTCAACTTAGGGTTGGAGTCCACTGTGAATGGGTCAGTGGCCATTACAGAACTGAGGAAGAACAAATGAAGTTTTGATACACAAACATTTATTTTTTAAACTCTGAATCTTTTTTTTTTTTTTTTTTACCTTTTTGTCCCTCAGTCATTTAGTTTCAATTTAAAATCTAAAACTGATGTAGTATTTAGTAAAAAATTCCGTATTTCCATCTGAAAATGTGGTGGAACAGAATTATGAAGTAGTAAAAAGCAAATAAATACTAAAGTAAGTCAAGTATAATTATAAAACCTAAAAAAAAGTATAATACTTCAGTTAATGAACTTCGCTACTTTCTAGTACCACCAGAAAACAATAAGTCACTGAAGTAATGAGCATCAATATGAGCTCTAATAAGTACTTATTCAACTTTTCATATATTAATCTGTCTTGACAGGGTCCCCATGAAGATCAGAAGAGGACTCCAGTGATGTTACCGTGGCATCTAAACTATCATTAGCATGTCCAGTAATAATTTCATGCACTATAGGCAGTCATCTGTCTTTGATGGTGCTGAAGTTTAAGCATAGGAGACACAATCTTACTCCTCAGCTGTTACATCATTGCCCTCAGTTTGATGTCTCCAATTTTAAAACACACCGCAACACTTTCTAAATCATAACAGTCAATATAGGACCAATTATAGTGAAATCTAATGCATTCATAAAGCTTTACACACATAATGCCTTCTGATGCCCTATATCAACAGTAATGAATTAGTTCATGTGTCTTAAAATACATTATGACATTATTATACATTATATTTTATTTAATTTGCACCGTTAGCTTATTATTTGTATTGTTAAAGCACTAATTTAGGTAATAATGTACTACATGACTACAACTACATGAACAACAACAACTACAACTTTTTTAGCCTGGTAGGATATTTAATCTTGGATTGTTTTTCTAATTGATCTAATCTATAATCTAATCTAATAAGAGACATGGTGAATCGTCAATGTAAAAACTCCTTTCTCCCTTGTGCACACATAAATAAATCTTGTTTCCTGACTGAACACTGTTCTCTGGTTGAGTCTTCTATCTGGGCAATTGGAAAATTAACACCAGTGTTTTGGCAACATCACAGTGTTTTGTGTTGTTTATGGAATTTTGTATCCCCCAAACATTTTTTCCACCAGCCGCCACTGCTTTTACTAATACTTTTAATTAAAGGAAAAAATCAAGTGTGAATACCTCACACAGCAGTTGTCTGTGTGAGGTATTCAGTCTGATAAATGTAACCAAAAAATGTCAAATGTGTCACCACCACAGGATTATGGCAGCCCTTTTCCTCTATTAGGACAACCTGTTTAGTTGGTCACCTGTTAAAATGATTTAGACTGGACATAATTAAAAGCTTGCTTTCATTTACATTTGGAATATAAATTTCATAGTGAAAATCATTACAGATATACTCTAAATGACTCCCTCACATTTAAAGACAATAATGATGAATTTACATTAGAATAAAAGCCCTGGGGTAACTTCATGGTTCATAAACAAGACCATGACTACTTCATGGTCTTCTTTATGAACCATCCCTTTGTCAGTTGTTTTTACTGAGGACATTCATCAAGACTCTGGGCATTATCTAGGTTATGATGAATCTTTCATGGAAGCTCACATTCCTCGTATTGATGGAGACACCGATCACTGGCCTCATCCAGAACATCCACGATACACACTACCAGATAAAAGCAGACTTAGAGACGTTGAAAGAACATTAAAATGATAACTGACCAAGCAATCAGTCATTTAAATTAATTTAACAGATAAGTCCTTATGTCTTCCAAACCACAAATGGTGCTCAGAAAAATCTTTCTTTAATCAAAACATTAAAAATGTTAAATGCTTTTTCTTCACCACCACACAGGGCTCTGCTTTGCCCACATTAAATTTTGTAAGTACTGAGATGGAAAAAGAATCTGGCAGCCCTTTTTTTACTCCTTCCTCAGAGGCTGTCCCTCACAGTGCAGGACTCAATGGCTCGGGCAAATGAGGCTGCAAAGGAGGCAGTGTCCGGAATACGTGTGGTACGGAGTTTTAAAACAGAAAAACAGGAGGCCCGTCGTTATGACGACCGCTTGATGGACATTCATACCCTAAAGACCCGCCGAGACACTGTCAGGATTGTTTACCTGCTCGCACAGAGGGTGAGGAGTCAGTCATTATTTGTAAAATTGTGATTTATCATTGTATATCATCTTATCTAACTGTGTGTGTGTGTGTGTGCGTGTGTGTGTGTGTGTGTGTGTGTGTGTGTGTGTGTAGTTGACAGGCTTGGGCATGCAGGTCTTCGTATTGTATTATGGCAGGCTGTTTATCCAGAGTGGACAGATGACCACTGGAAACCTGGTTTCCTTCATCCTCTACCATTCAAACCTCGGAGACAACTTTCAGGTATCCCATAATGTTCTGTGGATTGTTGTCATTCAGGGCTGGTGACTGTAAGCACCTAAGAGTAGGAACTTTCAATGGTGGGGGTCAGCCATTCTAATGCATTAAACATCTGGTCAACTTCAGCTTTCCTTTTTGTTTGTGTGCTGAAAAAAAACAAAAACTATTTTTATTCATTAACTAAATGAGTTCATGAGAACCATTAACAACTACTTGGTTATAATCAGCAAAGGTGAAAGATATAGAAACCAGAGTCGAACACATACCTACACTAAGGCCCAACAATCCTACACATCTGTTTAACTTGGCTGACCCATGCTCCAACGCTCCACCAAGTTTGGTGGAATCTGTTTCACTAGTTTTTGCATAATTAGGAAAAATGTTGAAAAATGCTCCATCTAGCGAAAAAAAAAAAAGAATCCTGTATGTGCCCCTTCATTAGTATCCACACCAAAATGTAATGGACTCTTTTCTGGTCCACGCCCCACCCTTTCACCACGTTTCGGGGAAATCTGTCTAGTTTTTGCATAATCTTACTAACAAACAAAAACAAATGGACACAGGTGAAAATGGAACCTCCGTGGCAGAGGTAATTAAAAATCAGACAGCCTGTCCCCATCCCAACTCCTTCACAAAATGTTGTGAAATTTGGTTTGTAATTTTTCAACGAACAAACCAATCAACCAATCAGTGGTTATGGGTGAAAACATTGTCATTAAATCAGATAAAGAGAATATATTTGGAAGTGCATATAAAATCCTAGAATAGTACTAAAACAAGCATCATTTAAATATGCAATGACAATAAGGTCATATGATGTACTGTATACTAAACATATGATTACTTTAAAGACTATTTCTAAACACAATTTAACTCTGACTCTATGAATGAAAATCTGATAATAAGCGATCAGTTTTATGACTGCCATCTTCCAGACAATCACCTACCACTTTGGCGACATGCTGAATTCAGTGGGTGCTGCTGGGAAAGTGTTTGAGTACCTGGACCGAAAACCTCAGGTCAGCACAGACGGGAAACTCAACCGTGATCGGCTGACGGGAAACATCAGCTTCGCCATCTCAACTTTGCCTATCCTGCACACCCCAACAAACCCGTGCTGCAGGTGAAATGTAGATTTAGTAGAAGTGATAGCAGACAGATTAATAGCTGCTTAGTTCAGGCTCAATTGTATTGCAAATGCTCTATTAACTGTCTGTGGGGTGCCCTTTTTAAGATAAATATTAAAAAAAGAACAACTGTGTGCATAGGGTTATGTCAAAGAGCAATGATTTCAATGTGGTGTTTGCGAGGTATAAATAGAAGGGTTGTTTCGGAGTTCTGTTAAAACATGCCATTCCAATTCTGAGAAGTTGTGGTTTTCTTGTGTGGGTTTCAGATTCCCCAGTCTGTGGTGTTCTTTTTGGAACAGACTGAGAAACTCCTCTGCCACAGCTGCTGGATCAGGTTCCCAGGTTGATTGTGGTCAGAAGGGAAGAAGTTCCTTGTACAGTTGAGGATGTACAAGGAACGGATGGATGACGGTCAGAACTTGTCCACATCCATGATACACTGACAGCTATACGTTACTGAGATCCGGTCCTAGGTCCACATGTCATTCCGAGGATACAGCAATCAGGCATCACCTTCATGCATGACAATGCCAGACCACATGTGGCTCATGTCTGTCAGGAGTAGCGTACCTGGACCAGAACAATGTCGCTGTCCTTCCTTGGCCGGCATATTCACCAGATCTCAACCCAATAGAGCATCTGTGGGATGTTCTGGATTACTGGCTGAGACGGAGAGATCCTGCTGCAGCAACACATGAACAACTTGTCACAGCACTGCAGGAAGAATGGCATGTCATCCTAAAAGTCCAGTTTAACGTCCTATCCATTCCATGCAAAGGAGATGTGATGCTGTGATAAATGCTGGAGGTGGTCACACCCGTTACTGACTGTTGTTGTTGTTCTCTGTCTCACCATCCACACTTTTTGACTTGTAAACACTAAGGCACAGAAGTAATTTTTCTGTCTGGCTAAAGGGTGAATAAAGATGTATGAACCATAATTTGCCTTTGATATTTAATATGAACAGGATGGCATGACATTTAAAAAAAATGCATTTCTACTGTTTATATATATATATATATATATATATATATATATATATATATATATATATATATATATATATATGTGTGTGTGTATATATATTTCCATTCTCAGACTTTAGAATGTCTGGACTGACAGATGTCAGATGCACTCTCAGACAGATAGACAAAAATTTAAATCAATCAATATCCTTGTCATTGAATAAAGTCTACTTCAAGTTCACACGTTCTCAGGGCCGTCTGCAGCCGGCTGCTCATTTTGTCCAGGGGAACTCCGCTGACCCCTGAGTCACTGCCTGGGATTGTCCTGATGCAAATCAGGAGGGGGAACCAATTCATTGTCGCACAATTCGATTAGACATCTGCATATTGAGCATCTGCACGCCAAGAAAATCTGCCAATACCTACCCTCCCTCTCCCCACTACCCCCACATTCTCTGGCCCCCCCACAGGGATAGCGCCCCTTGACCCCAGGGGCAGCCTCTGTCCCTGCTCACCACTCTCCTCCCTCTGTCTCCCCCTCTTGTCCCCTCCTGACCCTGTCAGGCCCAGCGACAATGCCTGACCCCGCCCCAGAGACGGGACGATTGGAGTTCAAGGTAAATGGCCCCTTCTCTGTCTGTCTGCAGGCTGCCCTGTCCGGTCCTGTCCGGCCCCTGTCCGATAATCACATGCACCGCTCTTTTTTTTCATACTTTCTCACACAGACAGAAACATACACTCTGTTTTTTCAGTACAACCCTTTCTTCAGAGGACATGACTTTGCCTTGAAAATTAAGGCTTTCCTTTCACTGGAGCTTTTCCATTGTGATCAATTCTTACAGCTGGCTCTTATTCAGACATCTCTGCCGCTCAGACCATTTCCCTCCATTTTTCATCGCACTTATTGATTCATCAGGCTCTTTTGCAGCTGGGAAGAGAGAGTGAGCATGTCAAGAAGTTCAGAGCAACACGTCGAGCCTTGCCAGACACAATGCAAAGTCTTGATTTGTTGCGCTTGACATAAAATCTACCAGAACTCGCTGGTAGAACTGAAAATACTGTATATGTTTTTGGTGATATTTCTGGAGCTTTGGTGATACAGTACATTGCTACATGTCCTAACTGTGTTCAGTCTCGGACATAAATCATCAAAAAATAGAAACATTTTTGGTCTAAATTATTTGTTAAAATCACTAAAAAAAAATATACAATAGCCTAAACAACAAAGCGACAAAATGAAGGTTATCCAAAAGAAATGATTTTGTATCATTTTGACACATATGCTACTCTGAATAGCTAAAATGACACATTTATCAACTTTTATTGTTCTTACAGAAAATCACAGTTCAGCCTTACTGCTCAGGTGTGAATGAGAGTGACTGCATGATGTGATGCTGTGTGAAGCTTGAAAATGCACAATGTAATGAGGAGGGCACTCAGAGTGCACATACCTCTACCAAAGCTGTATTGTGCCCAGCAAACACAAAAATAGGAGAGTGGGGGTAAGACATGCTGCAAATGGACACGGGTCAGAACCGAACCCTTGCCGTCCGCTAGAGGACTATAGCCTCGGTACATGGGGCGCACTAACCACAATGGCAAATGAAAAAAAATTTGAGTTAGGTTGAATCAAGTCATACCATACTGTGGAAAAATGACATTTAAAGCCCTTTAGGTACTGTTGCATCCACATTTAATTGATTTGAATCCACAAATTTAATTCAGAAAGAGGAATATTATGAAGAAGACTAAACAAAGAAAGGAAGAAAAGTCACTTATTCCTTATGTGTGTTGAATGGAGGGTTACAAATGACAATGTGTTGGTCACATGCAGCAAACAGTCAGTGTTTTCTGTTGAGTCTGAACATCACACAGCTGAGGGCAGAGTCTGTGTGGATATGTGACCCAGTTCATGCAGTGTTAGAGTACATTTATTGAGTACATGTTGATTTCCGGTGATGTGACTCAGTCCTATGTAAAACCAAGGTTTTGCAGGTACAACATGAATCTCCTAGCAACTACAGCAGTCTCTGATGGTTTATAATAACTTGTTCATTGTCTCAGTGCAACAAGCTCAACAAAAGGAGACATGTGAGAGGGTTTATCATGGCATAAAGGTGAGTCAGAGCAGCATGTATAAGATAAAGATGCACTGAAGTAATGTGTTTCTATATGTTGCACATGCTGTATTTTAAAGAACAGCTTAACAAACATTAAATTTTCAGTCCATGCCAATAGAAAGTTGGGTGAAGTTTCTTAATCCACAAAAATATTTCTGGAGCTTCACAGCAAAAAAACATTGCAGCATTCTGAAGACGATGCTTTAAAACTTAAAAACAACTCAAAACAAACATTAAAAAAATCACCTCATAGAGCTTGTACGCTGTAATCCAAGTCTCCAGAAACCCTGAGATCCCAATTCGATTTGAAAAGGTGTTATTTACACCCTTTTTAAAACTTAAATTTTCACTGAATCTTTATGCGCCCCATTTGAGGAAGGATGAAGCTCAAACAGCTGCTCAATGATATCAATAAGGATTCTTCAGCTTTTGGCTCTATTGAGTGCCATTTTTGTTCATGTGTCTCACTGCGTCATGCAGCATATATAAAAACAAGACCTGGCATGAATATGTTTCATCCAGGAGCAGCTGTGGCTCTGGAGGCTTTGGATACAAAGTGCTGTGTCGCTCCACACTTAGCATGGCAGCCTCTTAGTGCGATTTGAGTGCACAATACTTAATACAAATGCAAGTCCATTTCTCATTGAAGTCATTTCATGGTTTTAGGAGAAGTATTCAAGTAAACATCATCCAGTGGGAGCAGGGACTTCGTACAGGGTCTCAGACACCCTGTCCTCTTGAGGTTCGCCAGGTTTCTCATACTGTTGGACAGTTTATGCACCTGGGCTAGTAGTTTCCTCTCATTGAAAGTCTTTGTGGTGCATTCACACACCCAAAGATCATTTCTGTACAACACAGAGACTGAGGAGAGAACTTCTCATGTACCTCTGGATCTGACTGCAAACAAACAGATTTAAAGAAACCACTAATGTCTTAGTGCTTTCCACATGTTATTTTATAATAAATAATAAAGTGCTGTGATCGATTCTCTTGTTCAACTCACTTTCCCTCAACTTGTCACGTCTACATCTTCTAAGTTTCCCACAATGCTTTTTTTCAACAGCACCCAAAGAAGACAAGGTACGCTAAAATCAAAGTTATTAGTTAGTGTTAGTGCTGATATAGATGATGTAGTCATGACAGGGGTTTGAACAAAATTCAATGTTGCTGATCTTTCCTTTGTATTGCAGAAGAAGAATACCACCACCATTGCAGTGGAGGTTAAGAAATCACAACACAAGTTTGTGATTGGCTCCAAGGGAAAGACCCTACAGGAGATCCTGGCCAAAACCGGTGTCTCCGTTGAGGTCCCACCTTTTGACAGCGGCTCAGAAACTGTCATCCTCCGAGGGGAGCCAGGCCATCTGGTTCAGGCCCTGACTGCAGTTTATGTTAAGGTGTGGTACATTTATCAAATGATCTTTGACATTTGACTTGCTACAAAACCTTTTTCTTCAGCTTATCTGGCTTTGATTTGACTTTTTTTTCTTTTGTGTTTTAGATTCAGGAGTGTCTGCCTGCTGCGAACAGCAAGTCAGAGAAGAGTGTCATCATGGGACATAAGGCCAATCAGAAGGAGCTGGTAAGCATATAAATCTCTTTAATGTTATATTTAAATTTAAATTTACATTTAGTTGTGTACTGTGTACTAAGGTCAGGCATTTCTGCTGAACTCTTTCTGGTGGTATTTTGAAGTGTCTGCTGTGTTTAGGATTCACATACACTGATGACAGTTATCTGTGAGGTTACTTTTAAGGCCACCGTCATGATAACTTTGAATGAGGAGAGAACTTAATTATTAACTTTGCTAATGGTAGTTAATATCTACTCTACAGGCGCTCAGGAAGTTGACCATCACTGTGGATCCAAAGTATCACCCAAGAATCATCGGGCGCAAGGGTGAAACAATCAAAGCCATCTGCAGTGAGCATGGTGTCAACATCCGGTTCCCAGAAAGGAAGGCTGAAAATCAGGTATGGCATTCTGCAGAACTTGTTTCCTTGTTTTCCTTTAATTACACATCAAAATGGATATAGTAAAAAATTAGACCCTCATCAGCACAGCAGGTGGTGACAATGTCCCTTTTCATACATGACATTATAATGAGAACACACAGTGAAAGAGTTACCAACAACTGTAGTCGTCATTATCATACAGATTATTATGGGAGAGTAAGAAATTGTTTTTTTGTCCTTAAATTCACAATTTTTTCTTTGTCTTGAATTTGTTTCTCCACAGGATCAGATCGTTGTGACAGGTGATGAGACCAAAGCCGCCGCGGCACGAGATGCTATCCAGGCCATCGTGGATGAACTTGTAGATACAATCTCCAAGGACATCACCCTGGACAGCCGGGTTCATGCCCGTATTATCGGAGCCCGCGGCATTGGAATCATCAGCATCCAAAATGAGTTTAAGGTGAGTCTGCAGAGAGGAAGGAGATCTTCCTGTCAGTGTAGCAAAACTACATAACAATTCACTTGCATTGTGTTTTGGAGCTTTCATTGTGTCTCCACTTACACCTTGTTAGCCCATTGTTATCTGACTACATAAATAATGTTTAGTTTTGGTAATACGATTTGTTAGTATCCAGTCCTTCATGTGGCTTGTTTTTATTTGTGTTTTTAGGTTGATATCAGGTTTCCCCGGCGAGGAGCTGCAGACCCGGACCTTGTGACGGTCACAGGTCGCTCCAAGCTGGTGAATGAAGCCATCGACCACCTCCTTAACCTGGAGGACAAATACGTAAGTTGCTCCCCATGACAACTGTTAATATTTGCTGGAGGTATTACAACATTTGTTCTGTAATGTTTACAGTTTGCTCATTAGATCTGATATACTGTATGTTCACTTCTGGCAGATGGAGGATGCTGAGATAAAGAAATACCTGAAGCCCTCTATGTATAGCGCTGCTGCCAGGCATGAACGGCGTGGCCCTTCCAATGGCGTTGCGGTGAGGGAGGCTCCGAGGTCCACTGCCAATCAGAAGGTGAGGATTTCCAACAAGCCTGACACTGTTTGAAATTAGAATTGGTCACACCTTATTTTGTTAATCACCATTTTTTTCTACTTATAGGCCCCTGATATGAGTTGCACTGAGGAATTCCCCAGCCTTGGAGCCTCAGCAGCAACCAACACCTCTCCCCTGGGACCCAAGCACTGAGCTCCCTCTTGAGCTGGACTGACTGCTGACCTCTTCAGCTCTGAGAACGTCATCCTTCTCCTCCAGCAGATTCAGGACTCTTAAAGTGCCTTCACATCCTGAATTTGTTATCTTTTATATTTATCTATTATATTTTATTAATAAAAAAGTGAAAAAAGTGAACAACAACCTGACATTTCATTGTGGTTTGAACTTTTATACCAAATTAAATGGTGGCCCTTATCTTAGTTAGTGTCTTCCAGTTGCTATGCAGATTGTTCTGCTCAGTAGCAACGGCCATATTTCATCAGTCTTACAACTAGAAAGATACGAACCAGCAGGAGAAGAAACATCGGTACATTTTTAATGGACAGCTGGATGTTTATTGTTCCTATGAAAACTCTTGGAACACCCCAACCCTCAGCTATTGTGATACCATTAAGAACTTGACAATTCTCCACAACAGTCATTGAGTGATTTACATTATGGTCAAATAAAAAGTTTGCTTTTGTCGTAGGTCTAATAGTCACTAGAAAATGAAGCATTAACATGATTCCATTGACAAAAAATATTTGAGTAGCCATTTTGTTGCAGAGATTTCTTTTATTACCAATATTTTCATTTAAAAGTTTACATCAAACAGGGGTTTACTGCAAAAATCGTATGAAAAAGAAAATACGTTTTTCTCAAAACACAATACTTTTATAAAAGTTCAAAGTGTTGAGTTTGTTTAATTTTGGTACATTCGACATGTGTGTACATGTCTAACATTTGTTTGTGGCTATACTGAATTCATATAGCAGGATGAGAATCCTTTAATAATTCAATGAAAGAGTGAAATGTTAAGAAGAAAAAGTCAACGATTTTGTGGATTTTCATGTCTAAAAGTGCAGAAACAAAAACTTTGAAATGCTTTTCTGGATTAAAATCTCTGATTTAAATGCCAGAATCCTGATCCGATCTTACATGTCTAGAAAATCTTTGTTATATAAAAGTTATGATGAGCTGTACGGACGAATCCAGGCTTTAAGCAGATGTAGACAAGCCACCATCACAGCAGCTGGACCTCACTTGTAAATTACACATAAATGACAGGATAATTCACTGCAATTCAAGTAAGGGAATTCATTTTATGAGGTCCTCCGCAGAGAAACACCTGTGCAGGAGACTCAGTAGTACCAGCTGTATGGTGAAAATATAACAATGAAATGGCATTAAAATGAATTATTCTTTAGGATTAAATCCATTTTGTACAAAAACTGTCCAACAAAGGTCGTCCAATCAACAGACACGGAGACAGAACTTCTGGAAGCAGAGCTGTAACGTTATCAAAAGTTGTGCTCCAACAACGTTCTGACTCGCATGAGGTCACACAGGCCTGACCAGGGACCACTAAGGACTGAGCAACAGACCTGCCTACACAGGGCAAATAGTGAGCTGCCAATGCAATGATATTAATTATATAGAATAATTATATAGAATTATTATTAAAATGGGTAATGGTGCATTTATTTAATTCAGCAACTCACACAGTTAATATTTGTGAGTGTGGATCACTGGTTACTGTTGGGGGAATTGATAGTCAACTGTGAACATCCAGTGTTTTGCAGCTTAGTGCAGTAGTTAGCCGTTTTATATTTCAAACTAATCCTCCACCAATAGAAGCCTGTAAGAGAACCTTGCTGCCTTAAACATGGGTGCTTCTTCACTGCACTTCAGCTCCTGTATCTTACTGTATTTGTGTGACTCACTCAATATTGTTATGTTGTGTCAAATCAAGTGGCTTTTGTGGCTCCATCAAGTCTTCAGTTTAAGTTACACCTGCTTAAGTGGACTAGTTTTTAAAAGTCAACATAGATATATTAAGCAAATTGAGCATTAGTTAATTTATTTAATTTAACAACTCACAGAGTTGATTTTTTTGAGTGTATGACGTTCTGCCCAGCCCACCTAACGTCTTCTGTTCGGGCAAAGGTTGAAACACTAACATGTCCCTTGTGCCAAGGAAGAGGAGCTCTGGAACACATCCTTGGTGGTTGTCCTAAAGCACTAGGGGAGGGTTGCTATCACTGGTGTCACGACCAAGTGCTGAAGGTAATTGCTGAGTCCATCTGCAGCACAAAGTTTGTGACGCTGTAGCACAAAGTTTGAATGTGGCTAGCTGAGGATAGCATGCCAGCAAATGATCTAAATGAGTGTTTCCTTAACTTTTAATGGCCATGTACTCTCTGAGACACTCTACATCCTCCTAATTACCCCCAGCAGACATCTCACTGTCATGTGTTTTGTTTGTAATTCTGCTGCATAATAATAATAAACATAATATGTAAACATATGAGATGGAATAACCAATAAATCAAGATAAGAAATGGTTTGTACCTTTAGTTTGAAGACCGTCAGAAACTGTAGCATGTTATTACCCAAAATTGTGCAAAAGCAAAATTGTCCCTACTAGTTGTTGTAGTATAAACAACCTCTTTTGAATGTACGTTTCATGGATATTCAAGGTTCAAGGAGTTTTTATTGTCATTCCATAACATAGTACATGGTACATTAGAGGAGGAATATTTGTTACTCAAGTCCCGGTTAAAAAGGCAATAATAAAAATACATAAATCATCTCTTTTCCATCAGGTTACTGCTCCAGGGCGTCTGGTCAAGAAACAACTGAGGCTTATGATGTGTTGTATAAATCAGAAATGTGGAAATTTAAAGGTCCGACACCGACAAAAACATTTGTTCAAGTTGGATTTTTTTGCTCAGAAACTGGTGCAGAAATTCAGTGCCACGATTTACCCCAATTGAATCATGACAGGAATCAATATTATAAATACTTCTTAATTAATTTTTACAAACAACAAAAGCAACATTATTATTTTTGAATATTTCATTTGAACTTTTAACACAGTAAACAATTACACAGACAACGGTCATTAAGCATCAAACATAAAGTAAAGTAACAACAAGAAGAACTGAGGATTCATATAGAGCTCCAAAGAATAGTCCTCAAATTCTAGTCTACAACAATCTCTGCAAACTGATCTACACGTCAGGGATGTCCTCTTTCTCCATTGCTATTTGTGCTTGCAATGGAGCCACTTGCAATGTTTATAAGAGATTCTCTATTTATTTGAAGCATCTCGATGGGTCTGAAACTTCCAAACCTATGTTGGTATTATTGGGCAACAGAAATATTTAAGGCCCAGAAATATTTAGGACAGTCTCAGCCATTGTCATGTTTCACACCCATATGGGGCAATAATAAGTTTATACCCAGTAGAGAAGATTCAGTCCTCACCAATGGAGCATTAATGCAGCACTAGTTACCTGATCTTGGCTAAGAAGAACTAAAGCACAACATCCTACAAACAACAACTTGTACTCTTAGATATTTGTATGGATTAAACACATGAGATATAACATGTTAATTAATGAGCTTTATTCCATTTTCAAGTCACAAAAACAATGTCAGTGTCTGCAGTGCATACAGAAAAAGACATATATTTTTTAATGTCTATATGTTTAGCATTAGGTTAACAGAGGTATTATGGAAGGAGCTGGGGTCGGGCTGAGGGTAGGGAGAAGAGTCTGGAGGCAGTCGCTGACTGAGTTACTGCTTTTGAGCATTTCTGTTAGATGGATGAACTGGGCCCCCGGATAGTCGTCCATCGGTAAGGTGGTTGTTGTCCCATTGTAAAGTAGATGAGAAAAGAACAAACATTTCCTGTAGTTCTTCATGCACAGAGCAGAGTAATATAAATAGAGCTCAGTATGGTGTCAGCTATGCACCTTGACTCATCATGGATATTATGTTGTCTTATCCTTGTATTTTTATTCATGCAGCAGACAAATATGTTCTTTTTATAGCAGTATAACTCCTGACCAATAGGCCCATAACATTTCAGTCAACATGTGTTTATGTATGTGAAGTCGTATCTGTCTCTGATGCAGTGATTTTGCCATCTTCCCACTCCGGTGTCTTGCAGCACTGTAGGTCCGCAGCCAGCCTCAGAGGACGGAGCCAAACCAAAAGGTCTCCTGACCACTGAGCTCTGATGGAGAACCGAGGAGCAGCCATCACAGCTGTAGTCTCTGTGACTGCTGTCTCACCTCACCTCCTCACCCACCCCCACTCGCAAGCAAGCTGGGCCGGTTGTGCTGAACACCGAGAGGGTGTGAGGGAAGTGAAACCAGCTAAGGATAACAATCCCATGGACATGTTTAGAACTGTATCAAGGCTATTTTTTAACAGATCACTGTATGTGAAGATGTATAGATAGATGACAGGAAATGAATGGGTAGAGAGATGGGGAAGGAAGGTTTAAAACTATACAGGGACATTTCAGTTGCCTGCTCAGTCAACCCCCTTGACGTATAACTTTAACTTAATATCTATGCCAAAACATTGAATATCAGAAAGCTTGTGAAAATGGCTGCAGCAATATTAATCCTTCCAGATAGTTCATTTATAAATGTGAGTGGAAGTTTCATTAAATTATTAATGGGCTGAACATGAATGGTTTTAATAAGAGCACTCTTAGTGCTGCTTGTCACTCTAACCTATGATATTTCTTATGGCTTTAGAAAACAGAAATAAGGAGTTCTGACTTTGACACCTCTTTGATTTAATAGTGGACTTCAGTGTCTGTGCTGCAGCAGAATGAAATCATCACATGGGAAACATCCACGTTAATTCCATAGTAGTGATGTTATTCTGGATCATATTAGATGGAGATGCATGGTTGTATCAGTCCCCCAGTCCTTTTGTCTGTTTATCCATTTATCTCTCCTGCTCCTCTGTGTAGGGACCTTTGGAGGATCACGCAGCTATGGTTGGAGATAAAAACTGTAACCTGCAGGATGCTTCTGCCAGGTACGACCACACACTGTAATCAGTCATTTTGTCTGTCTATACAGAGTTATGAAAAGTTATTCATCCTTAAACTAAACTTATAAATGTTAAAAATTACTAAGGACAAATTTTTATTGTTTATTCCAAGGCTTCATAATCAAAAAAATATTTTCAGCATAAAAAAAAGTCCCTGTCCAGTCAGTGCTGAGCGCGCATAGACAGGAGAAAAGCCATAGTTACTTGTGCACCATTGTCTTGAGCCTTTTTCCCTCCTCCCCCATCTTCCTGAGTTATGCTGTAAACACATTGTCTCAGCCAGCAATAGGCCTCCTGTAGCTAGAGCTGATTAACTACCTGATTATTCATAGGTCCCAATGAATATGTCTTCCATATTAGGATGCAGTACATTGATTATCGTTTAACACACCTGATGTAATGAGTATTCATTTAATATACTTCAGCTGATATTATCTTGAGAGTAGGAATAAATAATAGGCACTGATCACTCAGACATTCAGAAAATGTACCTTCTTTATAATATTATTTTACAGGTGTTTATACAGGCCTGCATGCCCCAAAACAGAACATACAACAAATAAAATACACATTTCACAGTGTTTTGTTTGTACTTTGTAAGTCTTTGCTGACATCTGTTGGCATGATTGAGCAACGTTGGGGGGTATCTGGGTGTCTTGAGTCACATGACTTTACTTCTGCCCAAGAAGTGTTTATAGTAGGATGACATATAAATACAGACACACGCAGAAGGTTGAGCAGACAGTTCACAAAGACTTCACGGTCCCAGGCTAATGGATGCTTTAAATGCCCACACTGTCCAGGCTGGTTGTCATCGTATTAATCGATTAGTCGATCACAAAATGTTAATCATGAATGATGTTGATCATGAATTAACAATCAAACTCTTGCAATCAATGATTGCTAGTTTGCAATCAAACTAGCAAAAATGAAGCCCTTTTGGTTTTAATGTAAAAATACTGTGGGGCTTGTTGGTACAAAACAAGTAATAGTAATTTGAAGAGATAACCTTGGGCTGTGTGAAGGCCTGTGGTAATAAAGGGAATGATTGAATCATGTGATTGAGAAAAATGAACCAATAAAGGTACCAATGTAATATGTTTTTATACAGTTCTACCTCTACATTTCTGTCCATGTTAGTTTCTATAAAGTAGAACAGAAGTCTGAAACTGTGTCCTTTGTTCTTGTCTTTGTGTTGTTCTGTTCATCAGTGCTGAGAGGTTAGCTGGCATTGAAGGACACAACATATCTGTTTTGGTACATAAATGCAGTATAAACGAGCCGTTTCTTTTCTTTCTGGATATACAGGATAACATTACTAACATTAGAACCCACTGACTGCAGTTGGCCTTTACTGTTGATATCTGGATAAACTTCAACCAAACTCTTCTTCACTTACCTGGAGTCAACAAATTGTGAAGGTTTGTCATGCTAATTAATAATAATAACTAATAAATAATAATATGCCTCCAATAATTAAATCCATTCTCTATTTTATAAATACAGTGGTTATGTTTGGGTTTGTGCATATTGGGTGTGTGTATTTTCACCGTTGTTTCAGACTGGAGTACCCGCTACTTGGATGTGTTTTCATGTTAGAAAGAGTGTATTTTACCGTTGTATGACTTGAATGATTCAATTCACGATTATCACAGCAAGTGGTAGAAAAGTACTCAACTTTCTCTAAGTAAAACTATTACTCATTAGTAGTAATACTATTTCACCACTTTGCCAGTGCAGCTTAAAGATATTGAATTTCATATATTTTGCAGATGACCCTGTCCACAGCAGTACAAGCACTTAGCTTTCTTATACAACCACAAATTAGCCACAGTAAAATATGTCAGTAAGTATAATGTACAGCTGAGTGCATAGTTTTGTGTTTTGATGGCTTTTTGTAATTTATTTCAGGTACAATGGGTTAGAAAAGTTACATAATTCAATATTTTTTTTACCTAAACATAATAAATCTGTAACTGTTTGAGACCCTATGAGTTGAATGCACCAGACAGTTGTCTGACATTATGTAATGTAATGTCAAACTCTGCCCCGGTGAGAAGAGATTATTTCCCTGGTGTATACTTGAGTCGATAACTCAGTCATTCAAAGCCACAGCGTCGCACACAGCCAGCTGAGTCAAACAAAGCACGAGATGCACGCCTGCTTGCATTGCTAACATGAGGGCAGTGGAAACACCACTGATGCAACCAGAGCGCTGCAGGGCACTTTTGCTGCTGGAAGTGGGATATGACGTTACTGTCATGTGTTGAGACACGTTTAGAACGGGCACTGCACTAGTAGTTTAAACTTCATCTACAGCTGCTAACTGGTCAATCTTACCATCTCCTACTGTCTTCTGTTTGTGTTGAAAAAGGTTTGTTACTTAATTCTTTTCTGTTCCAGTCCCTCTGTTTTTTTTACATACAACTCCAGATGCACTTTTATTTAAAGTGAACATACACAGTCTTATAAGAACAATATACAACACAGAACTCATGTATCATGTTTTTGTATGTTTATATTCAATTAAATGTATTTGTATAGCGCCAAATCACAACATATCAAGGCACTTTACAAAAAGAGCAGGTCTAGACCAACTCTTCCTAATAGAGAAACCCAACACTCCACCATGAGCAAGCACTTAGCGACAGTGGCGACGAAAAACTGACTCTCTTTCTTTTTTTTTAAAGTCAGAAACGTCGAGCAGATCCGAGACTCAAGGTGGACGGCCTCTGCTTTGACCGGTTGGGGTGAGAGAGAGAGAGAGAGGGAGGTTTGGAGAGAGAGAGAGAGGTTTGGAGAGCGAGAGAGGGGTTTGGAGAGAGAGAGGGGGGTTTGGAGAGCGAGAGAGGGGTTTGGAGAGAGAGGTTTGGAGAGAGAGAGGGGGGTTTGGAGAGAGAGAGGGGGTTTGGAGAGAGAGGTTTGGAGAGAGAGGGGGGTTTGGAGAGAGGGGTTTGGAGAGAGAGAGGTTTGGAGAGAGAGAGAGAGGGGTTTGGAGAGAGAGAGAGAGAGAGGTTTGGAGAGAGAGAGAGAGGTTTGGAGAGAGAGAGAGAGAGAGAGAGAGAGAGAGAGGTTTGGAGAGAGAGAGAGAGGTTTGGAGAGAGAGAGAGAGAGAGAGAGAGAGAGGGGTTTGGAGAGAGAGAGGGAGAGAGAGAGGTTTGGAGAGAGAGGTTTGGAGAGAGAGGTTTGGAGAGAGAGAGGGGGGTTTGGAGAGAGAGGTTTGGAGAGAGAGGGGGGTTTGGAGAGAGAGGGAGAGAGAGAGAGAGGGGTTTGGAGAGAGAGAGGGAGAGAGAGAGAGAGGGGTTTGGAGAGAGAGGGAGAGAGAGAGAGGGGTTTGGAGAGAGAGAGAGAGAGAGAGAGAGGGGTTTGGAGAGAGAGAGGGGGTTTGGAGAGGGAGAGAGAGGGGTTTGGAGAGGGAGAGAGAGAGGGGTTTGGAGAGGGAGAGAGAGGGGGAGAGAGAGGGAGAGAGAGGGGTTTGGAGAGAGAGAGAGGGAGAGAGAGAGAGAGAGAGGGGTTTGGAGAGAGAGAGAGGGAGAGAGAGAGAGAGAGAGGGGTTTGGAGAGAGAGAGAGAGAGAGAGAGAGAGAGAGGGGTTTGGAGAGAGAGAGAGAGAGAGAGAGAGGTTTGGAGAGAGAGAGAGAGAGAGAGAGAGAGAGAGAGAGAGAGAGAGGGAGAGAGAGAGAGAGAGAGAGGGAGAGAGAGAGAGAGAGGGGTTTGGAGAGAGAGAGAGAGAGAGAGGGGTTTGGAGAGAGAGAGAGAGAGAGAGAGAGGGGTTTGGAGAGAGAGAGAGGCGTTGCGAGAGGGAGATGAGGAAAGGGAGGGAGTAGGGGACAGGGACACAGACATGTTCAACTGCAATAATAATAGCAGCTATAATAATAGAGGGATGATGATGATGATGTGCCAACAGAGGGGGCCAACCGTGGTCCCAGCAATAGATCGGTCCACGGTGACCTGCGGGATGAGGGAGCACAAAGACTCCGGAGTAGAAGTCAAGTTAGTAACATGAATTAATTAATTGATGAACAAATAAAAGTAAACTTAGAACAACTAATAGCTCTAAAAAAACAGTATTATGGAGTTAAAGAATGGCAAATCACCATGACCTAATAAAGTAAACCTATACATTATTATAAGAACAATATACAATAAACATTTACATTTACATAGTTTTAATAAGTCCCAAATGGAAAATTTGAAAAATGCAGCACTAAATATTATAATATTGACATAAATCCACAAACAACTCCAACCCCCGTGGCACTAAAGTTTGTTAGCTGGAATGTGTGTGGCATTAACTCAGTGGCAAAAAGAACCAACATTATGAATCATCTCTAAAAATTAAAGGCCGATATATGTTTACTGCAACAACCAAATTATCAGACGAGGAACACAAGAAGCTCAGAAGACAATATTTCAATCAAATATACTTTGCCGCATATAACTCAAAAAAAGAGGTTTGGCAATTCTGATGAACAAAAACACAGAGTCCTCAGCTCCGTTCTGCTGCCGGTGAGTTAATGCCACAAACACAAGCACAACTATAAATGAAAACATAAAACTAGGGAGAGGAGAAATAAAAAAAATACTAATAATAAAATTAGAAATATATCTTTAACAATACAAGAAAATTATAGTAAAAAATAATATCTATAAATCTATACGATACACCATAAATATACTTAACACATGACACTTCATTCAGTGTCATCTTCAGGCAGGAAGCAGCAGCAGAAGATCTTTTTCAAGGAATTGAAGAAGGATCTGAATCTGCACATCTTTGCCTTTTGGACCTCTGAAAAAACAAAAGAAGACAGTCTCATCACAGCAGAAGTAACAGTGAACCACAGTGTTGATGGACCTGATGGATCAGACAAGAGTCAACATGAACAGTCATCTCTACCTGTAGTGGTGCAGAAGGATTCCTCCACCCTGACTGGCTGGCCTGTGATAATCAGCTCATCCTGCACTGCAGCCATAACTTCAGCTTCACTGGCAGGAGTCACAGGAGGTGGAGGAGTGGTGACCACAGCAGACTCAGGGTCTGGACTGGGTGCTGTGTGGTCTAAGCCGATATTGGTGGGAGTCACAGCAGGTGGTGGAGTGGTGACCACAGCAGACTCAGGGTCTGGACTGGGTGCTGTGTGGTCTAAGCCGATATTGGTGGGAGTCACAGGAGGTGGAGGAGTGGTGACCACAGCAGAGTCAGGGTCTGGACTAAGGGCTGTCTGGTCTAAGCCAACATTGGTGGGAGTCACAGGTGGTGGAGTGGTGACCACAGCAGAGTCAGGGTCTGGACTAAGGGCTGTCTGGTCCAAGCCAACATTGGTGGGAGTCACAGGTGGTGGAGTGGTGACCACAGCAGAGTCAGGGTCGGGACTGGGTGCTGTGTGGTCTAAGCCGATATTGGTGGGAGTCACAGGAGGTGGAGGAGTGGTGACCACAGCAGAGTCAGGGTCTGGACTAAGGGCTGTCTGGTCCAAGCCAACATTGGTGGGAGTCACAGGTGGTGGAGTGGTGACCACAGCAGAGTCAGGGTCGGGACTGGGTGCTGTCTGGTCTAAGCCAGCATTGGTGGGAGATTCAGCAGCAAAGGGAAGAGGAGTAGCTGGAGAAGTGACAACAGAGCGTGTTTCAATGTCCTCCTTCAGACCAGGCTCTTCACCTTCATCAGTGCTGGCTATGGCCTCTGCACCATCTGCTACATCTGCTGGCTGGATGCAGTCCAGTCTATCAGCAGGCACTTCAGTGCAAATGTGAGGCTGAAACAGCTCACAGATCTCTCCTGCTGCAACGTCACTGATGGTTTTCAGCACATCCTCTGAGAAGCATTTTAACTTCCTCATGAAGACGTCCTGAGTGTAGTCCTGTTTGATCTTCTCCTGGATAGAGAGGACCATGTTGTCTCTGATGGAGCGTGAGAAAGTGACCTCACAGAGCATGGAGGAGAGAGCACTGGAGACCTGGTCCTCAACAGCTTTAGTGAGTCCCACAGCCACTACACTGAACTCCTTGGAGGGCATGTTGAGGGAGGTGTTTGGAGGAGGCACCCAGAAGCTCTGCACAACTTTGGGAACCAACTCTATCACTACGTCCCGTGGGCCCAGCAGTTTGGAGCGAGGAGCCTCCTGCTGCCGCTCTGTCAGCATCATGCCATAGTCGTGAGCCCGTTTGGTGATTTTGGGATGTCTGTGGGTTACATTCATTCAAAGTTAGTTCAGAACACCACAGAGACATCACAACCATTGTAAGTGCATTGATCCTAAATGTCAAATATGACTCACTGAAACAGAGGAGGGATGGTCTCTCGTGATCTGAGCAGCTTTCTGGCTTCAAACTCGATGTCCCTCATCTTCAGGCTGGTGTTCACACGCCACACCTGAAATAAAGAATTAGATCTAATGAGCAGATTTCACATGTTTACAGAATGAAGCCATCTAAAGTGCATGGTCAAAAGTCCATGGTGGAAGTTTGTTTAGGGTTTGTCCAACTATCTTTTAGATACTGTTGAGTCTTTTCAGGATTGTTGTCTTACCAGCTGCAGAAGAGGCCTGACAACGTTGTCTAATCCATCCAGCTCAGATTCCAAGAGCCTTCAAACAGAAAGAAAATACAAGCTTTAGCTTCACTGTTCCTCAGACAGACTGGTGTGACATGAGCAGAGATAAGGTCAGGAGTAGTACTGGACAGTGTGTGTGTGTGTGTGTGTGTGTGTGTGTGTGTGTCCGCGTGTGTGTTTGGCCATGTGTGTGTGTGTGTGTGTGTGTGTGTGTGTGTGTGTGTGTGTGTGTGTCCGTGTGTGTGTGTATGTGTGTGTGTGTGTCCGCGTGTGTTTGGCCATGTGTGGGTGTGGCGTGTGTGTGTGTGTGTGTGTGTGTGTGTGTGTGTCCGCGTGTGTTTGGCCATGTGTGGGTGTGGCGTGTGGGGGTGTGTGTGTGTGTGTGTGTCCGCGTGTGTGTTTGGCCATGTGTGGGTGTGGCGTGTGGGGGTGTGTGTGTATGCCTGCGTGTGTGTGTGCGTGTGGGTGTGGCGTGTGGGGGGGTGTGTGTATGCATGCGTGTGTGTGTGCGTGTGGGTGTGGCGTGTGGGGGGGTGTGTGTGCATGCGTAGGTGTGGCGTGTGGGGGGGTGGGTGTGTATGCGTGTGGGTGTGGCGTGTGGGGGGGTGGGTGTGTATGCGTGTGGGTGGGTGTGTGTGGCGTGGTGGGTGTGTATGCGTGTGGGTGTGGCGTGAGGGGGGGTGGGTGTGTATGTGTGTGGGTGTGGCGTGTGGGTGTGTATGCGTGTGGCCGTGTGGCGTGTGGGGTGTGGCGTGTGGGTGGGGCCGTGTGGCATGTGTGTTTGGCCATGTGTGGGTGTGGCGTGTGTGTGTGTGGGGGGGGGGGGGGGGGGGGTGTGCATGCGTGGGTGTGGCGTGTGGGGGGGTGGGTGTGTATGCGTGTGGGTGGGTGTGTGTGGCGTGGTGGGTGTGTATGCGTGTGGGTGTGGCGTGTGGGTGGGGCCGTGTGGCATGTGTGTTTGGCCATGTGTGGGTGTGGCGTGTGTGTGGGGGGGGTGCATGCGTGGGTGTGGCGTGTGGGGGTGTGTGGGGGTGGCGTGTGGGGGGGTGGGTGTGTATGTGTGTGGGTGTGGCGTGTGGGGGGGTGGGTGTGTATGCGTGTGGGTGTGGTGTGCGGAGGGGTGTATGTATGCGTGTGGGTGTGGCGTGCGGGGGTGTGGCGTGCGGGGGGGTGGGTGGGGGTGTGTGTGTAACTCACTGCTCTCTCTCTGTTCTCCTGTACTCCTCCACCATCAGATCAGCGATATCCTCAGTGGTCACAGCAGATGTGAGCTTTTTTTTCTTCTGAAGCCTCAAGATTTCAAGCGTTATTGCGATCTAAATGACAAACAAGAGATCACTTCTTTGTATTTTGTAGTACAAGACAATATGTGAGGCTTAAACTGCTATTTTATTTGGTTGTAGACTTGATAGCTACAGTGGGTCTTACCTGAAACCTATAGGAGCGCATGAACCAGCAGGTCTTCAGAGTCTGCTCATAGATGGGTGTGTCAAACAACACCTGTGATGGACATAAGTTGTTCATTAGTTTCTATTCACATAGACTTTGTTCTGAACCCCAATATTGTGACTTTTTACAATTGTGACTTTTGACTATATAGATTCAATACATTGTAGAGTGTGTTCAGAACTCTGTACAGAAGACTCATGTCTGTGGGATACACAGACATTTGAAATAATGGACTTTCCTGCTAGGAAAAACATGTTCTCTTTTACATTTTAAAGTGTTTGTACATTGATAACTCAAAACGCTGCAAAAATCTCTTGTTCATCAAGTTTTTTTTTGTCTAAAGTGACAAAATTACCGATGGAATAAGAATATCTGACTGATTTTACTAGCAATCAAATAAAAAACAAACAGATATTTAAAAGATATTTACACCGTATTTCTACTTGTAGACACAAGAGGGCGCTCCACAAATGTAAAAAAAAAAGAACATATTACTACCATTTCTAATTACTGACAATTTAATATTCAATATATTTCTTTCTACATTTTCACAAACTTTAAAGTAGTGCCATGAGGTGGTCAGAAAATGTAAAAACTAAAGCTCATTCTGGGGTTGAGATGCAGTGTAAAATGTTTACCTTAATCTGAAACAGTTTAGTTTTATTATCCTCTCACTCACCTTGATGGGATCGTAGATATCTCCACTTGCAGTCGACATCTTTGTATTGCACGAGAAAATACAGGTGTCGTGTTCAAAGTAAAGGTGAAACGGTGACGGTACAGTATCCTGTAGATGCAAATTTGTATCCTCCAGATGAAGATTAATCCTTCAGGTGCAAAGATTTGTCCTTCAGGTTAAGACTTATCCTTAAGATACTAACCGGACTGGACTGGATTAAAACGGAGAGTATATCTCTGCAGCGCTATCGCGGTATGTTCCGCAACCAATCAGAGCAGCCGCAGGGCTTTATACCGGAAGTACCAAATGCTGACCATTTGAGATTAGCGCTGCTGCAGATCGGTAATTAAACATGCTTTATTCGTGTATTCCAACGTCAAACTTGTCGAACATGCAATGTACCAATTTGTATTTTATTGCCGATTTGTAGATGTATCCATTGACTCGACTCTTTTCCATCAAGAGAACGAGCTGAACTCTCGAATTGGTGAGTCGCACTAAAGCTATTGTTGTTAGCATGCAGCTATCGCCTTAGGTAACACTGCTAAACCTTATTACTGCATTGCTCTAATTGTTTGCTGCCTGTAATATTATCCATGTGTGGTTTTGAGCCACATATGATGATACGAGTGGTTTGTATGTGATACGTTCAACAAATATCTGATTTTCCATAATGGCCGATCAGGATCTATTTTTCATTTAGATTATATATATATATATATATATATATATGGAATCCATTTGAATGACTCTGAATCATTATCTCAGCTACTTGGTGACAGTGCCATGTCTCTACCCCTCTCTGTTTCCATACTGTGAAACAATACATACTGCCAGCCTCCAAATATATATTAGAATCTCCCTTAGTTAATCGAAGCACTGAATTTCCCCACAAGATTGTGGGCAAAAAAATCCAACATGATCATGCATTGAAATTATTTTTTTCCTGAGTCGGAGATTGTTTTTTCCCCCCCATTTTCTAATGTGTCAGGAATGCAGCATTACAGGCCTAAAACCCAGCCTTAGAACCAAGGGTAGGTCATGATCTTCCTCAGCGTCCTGCTTAAACACAACAGCTGCCTGGTCAGCTAATCAGCTGCAGTCATTGCGTCACTCACAGGCAACTGGAAATGACATATTTGCAAAGGATGGCCTTAATGGACCTGATTGGAGAATAGTAGGGATGTGACCATTGTAGACAGTAAACAGCTGACCTTGACTCTAGACAAACTCACTGTATCGCCCAACTGGAATGCAACAATATCTTACTTACTTTAACTCAGAAATGTTCACCATGAAATGAAACACCATGTCCAACAGGAAAAAGACCCCCGAGCGCCTCGCGGTTGTTTTTAGTAGAAGTTTGGTAGGATGCTGACCCCTGCTGGTCAAGCAGGAAAATGCCTCCTTCACCTTTAATGCGTCATTAAAAACGACCATGTAATTTGGGTGGATGAGATGACATAGACCATGTCATAAAATAATTTTATCCTGTCATTATTTTTGCATGAATCTGGACTCTTGAAAGTTGTGTGAACAGCACCACAAAAAGATAAAAGAATGTGAATAATATAATACAACTGTAGTTAAAGAGATGTTACTCGAGCTACTTTTCCTCTTTCATGTTCTCTGTGTTTCTGTCTGTCTGTCTGTTTGAGACAGTGTGAGTATGAAGACAGCATTGAGTTTCAAGGCAAAGATGGCAGCTTCGCAGTGCGCCTCCGTGCCACCATTCCCTATCATGCCCTGGAGGTGCCTGACTCGGTGCTACTTCCACTCTGTGCTGTTCAACACTCCTCACATACTACTTTCCTGCTCAGAAATGTCAGGTACTTGTCAGAAGTAGACTGATTAATTGGTTTGGCTCATTAATTTGTGCTGATGGAACGTTTTACAAGGTATCAGCTCTGCTTCCATAGTGGCTGCACAGCCTCTGACAGTCAACCTCTAACTAGATTTACTGACTTTGAGGGAAAATAATAGCTCAGAAAATAACCTCCACTCCCACCTTGATTTTTTATGGTTATTTGCATCAGTTTCCTATTTATTTAGTAATTACTTAAGAAGAAGAAGGAAGAAGAATCAGCTTTATTGGTCACATACAATTATACACAGTACAATGTAGCAAAATGTGTCCTCTGCATTTGACCCATCCCTGAGGAGCAGTGGGCTTGATGTTCACTGAACCATATTTATTTAATTAGCTATTTATTCCTTTGACTTAAATCTTCAGTTCAACACTTAGAGGACACTCTCAGTTTCTAATAAGATCTGGTATTGGCTGATTAATCAGCTGATTACCAGTTCCTCCTACAAACTATTGTTATAATGTCGGCCCTTGAAAATCTACTGTCAGTTGACCTTTAGTGTGTTTTAGACTAATGCAGAAAAAGCAGGAGGCATGAATAAGCTGTCAGTGAGCCAGGAAAGGAAGCAGAGAACTTTTTATAAATTAATTTTAAATGTCTGTGTTCTTATGCACTTGTTTGTTCTTTGCAGCAAGGAAGAAAAACAGATTATATCAAACTCCTATCCCTCCTTCCCTTTTCTCTTCAATCTTGTTAATCCCCCTCTCCCTCTCTATTTTCCCTGTGACTTCCCTATTTGTCTGCACACTCTTCCCACAGTAAGCTCCAGACATGCTTCCAGTGGGACTGCACTGCACCGTTCCAGCTGAGCCCTCAGCAAGGACTGTTGAAGCCTGGCCAGGAGTGTCACATCACGGCGGTGTTCCGGCCACAAGAGGCACTGGTGTACCAGCAACAGGCCTACTGCAAGTTTGGAGAAGAGGGGCAGAAGACGGAGAGCTGCAGCACTGTTCTGCTGCAGGGACAAGGTACTGTGACTAGCACCTGAGGCATAGCTAAATGAGATTAAAGATCCGTATATTCTGGGTGCACTATGTGTGGTTACATGGATATCAAAGGTAATTTATTATTTAACAATTAATTAGTTAAGCTCGTAAAATAATGTTAAAAACTCTCAAATTCCAATATAGAGCTCCACTTAATGTTTCTGGACATGCCTTAAATTTCTTTAACCAATATAAGGATCGATAGGACCTTCAAGCAAATCCTGTAAACCCTGAAGGAGATGAGGGGTTGAAAGGCACTGATACTCTCTCACTTGCCTCTTGTCATGCCTCTCTTTTTCCTTTTCAGCCAAGTATCCATGTCTTCAGCTGAAAAAGCCAGGTACTAAGGATGGGAAACCTCAGAATGATCCAGTTCTGCACTTTGGCTCTGTGGCAGTCGGCCAAAGTTTGCAGAAACACTTTGACGTATTCAATCCCTCCCCTGTGAGTAGTACACAAAGATACAAATAATGTAAATGCGCCCGCTGAGCGGCCTTTGTTCTCATCCCTTTTTGCCTCTCTCCTCCAGGTGACTGCATCTTTCTCTCTTTTACTTCCATCCAACTGGGTGTCTTTGTTGGGGGCAGAGTTCAGTTGTGATGTGACCAGGGGTAAGTTGGCGCCTGGTGAATCACTGCGGGCTACAGTCACCTATACTCCTGCTGTGGTGGAGACTGTCTCTGTCGAGTACTTATCTCTAAAATGTAGAGGGGCACTCAATGAAACTCAGCTCAAACTCACCGGAAAGTGTGTAGGTAGGAGACCCATGGAGGCACACACATGCACAATCTAAATGTGGTTTTACAATGAAAGAAACGGTATCTTGAACTCAGAATCTTGAATTAAATACATTTCTATAAAATATTTTCATATTTGTAACCAGGTCCCAAACTGTCCTTGTCCTCCTCTGTGGTGGACTTTGGCTGTGTTGAGGAAGGATGTGCAGCCGCACAGACAGTGGAGCTGGTTAATTCTTCCCCTGTTGAGGCTATCTACCAATGGGATCTGGACTGTAGTGGGCACAGTGTGTTCAGCATCCAGCCAGCCAGTGGCACTGTACGCCCTCATAGCCATACCACATTGAAAGCCATCTATAGGCCCACACAGCCTATTGCGCATCACAGGAGAGTGGCATGTCTCATCCTGCACATGGTAGGAGCCAACATGCAGACACAGTCACATTCACAGCATATAAACAAACATCTTCAAGACTACTCATTCCTTATACCTTCACTACTCTTCCCTGAAGGACCCCATGTTCCTAGACCTGATTGGTACCTGTCACTCAGAGCTCCAGCAACCAGCCATGCTGAAACCTAAACACCTGGTTCTTTATAAGCTCAACTGGTACAGCAGACAGGACCAGCCAGACACTCTCAGTGCCATGCAGCACGATCATAACATACCCTTGGACCAACAAGGAATGCGCTGCACCCTGGAAGAGGTAAAGTGTCAAATAGTGATGAAAGATGTGCATCTTTCTATTGAAATATCTTATATCAAAGCGTGAAATCACTTTCAAACAGCAGATGTCACTAGTAAAGAGCACAGTATATGTTTAGTATTGTGTCTCAAACATTTTCTCTGTGTCATTTTCTAACAGTCACACCTGAGACCAGACAGCTCTGGTGTCTCAAGAACTCCGATGGAGGAATATTACCAGTCCTGCTCAGGGTGCATGGATCCCCTCTCCTCCAGCTCTTCTTTATCCTCTCCACATGTATCTGTGGTGCCCAGTGAGCTGCTGTTCAACCACAAAATGTCCTCCTCTTTTTCTACTTCATCCACATCCTCTCAGTGTGTCTCCATCACCAACCACACCAGGGGGAAACTCAGGTACCCCTGCATGCCATTCATTTTGGCTTCTCACTGTAATACCACATATTTATTGTTCTATTATGAAACTTGACTAGTATCAATTTTATTGTTTTATTTCTTTCCTTGCTTAATCTGGTTTGGTTGCTTGTGATTCTGTCCCAGCCTGGTGTGGACTGCTGCCCAAAACACTCCGTTCTCTGTATCTCCCTTATCATGTAACTTGGCTCCGCTGAAGGTCACCTCCTTCAGAGTGACCTATGACCCCAAACAGCTCAAGACTCTGCACACAGCGCAACTTGAGTGCTTTGCATACTATAAGGTAATGTTTACAATCTACTGCAATAGTTCCATCAAGCAATGGTGCATTTATTCTTTCCTGAATAACCAAAATCAAAATTCTGTGCAGGCATATCCTCATATATCTCTGGTTTCTAATGAGAGGTCAAACAGTTTCATGCAATGCATTTCATTGCCACTCTGTCCTCTTACTCCTCTGGATGTTGCAGGACAATCATGGCACGGAGGAGCGACTGCTGTGTCCACCCTGGTGTTTGACTGTCAGAGTCATAGGCCACTCCTTTCAGCCAGGCAAAGAGCATTTCATCCCCTGCTGCTCCCTGAAGCCCCCTCGAGTGGTGAGACGCAAGCATAAGACAGAGGGCAAATGTTACAGTATATCCTCCTGTGTTTTCCTGACTCCACTGGTCTGTCCTTTATCTATAGTATTGGCATTCTCTCAATAACTAGTAAAGCATTAAGATGGTGTTAAAAATTATAAAAAATGTTGAATGTCTTGTCAAATGAAGACCTTTCTTTGGAAAGTGTAGACCAGATAGTGCTTCTATACACTATGAGAGGATACTGACTGCACTATTTTGTTCTTTCTAGGTGTTCCCGTCCCTCAGCGTTCTGTCCTATTGCACTGTACTCCTCCAGAATTGTGGAGACCTGCCTCTCACTTTCTGTCTGAACCACAGCTCAGACCCTGTAGAATCTGTATCTTTAGTGCCCAGCTGTGGTTTGATCCAGCCTGGGAATCACCAAATCCTCACCCTCAGAACAACTCCCACAGAGGACAGTCCCAAACAGGGGTTTAGTGTACGTCTTCAGCTCAATGCTGCTGAACACACGAAGGTATCATATAAACTACACAGGAATACAGAGGAAAAAAAGCTGTAACATTCACCACATGGTTCTTACAGGTTTTTCTGTCTCTTTGTCCTTCAGGAACTGACAGTTGTCAGCGTATTGGAAAAGCTGTGTGTGTCTCTGGAAGGAGATGGAAGCTTATATTTCCTCCCAACAGCGGTGGGCTCACAAACGCAGCGCTCCCACCGCATTCGGAACCTCAGCAACTTACCTCTAAGGTTGGTTGTTTTTTTTTATTCCAATGCTTGTGTTCCTGACATTTATGTATTGTTTGTAGTTTGGATCTATCCCAGAGTCATTAATGTTCTTCGTTAATTAATAGTCTACAGCTGGCTTTCTGTAACTTTCCTTGATGATAGATTCCATTGGAGCATTCCAGAACCAGATCAGAGGCTTATCTGTGTTGAACCAGAGGCTGGTGAACTGCATCCCAATGAGAGCTCAGTGAGAGACCGAAAAAATCACACATACATTGACAAAGATGGTGTGACTGATTAAAAGAAATCTGAAAATATTTTAATGACTCAATGTTGCAGGCCCAGATATGGTCCTTCAGCCCACCGGCAGAAAAATCATACACACTCACACCTACTCTCACCTTCTGGCCAATCCCGACACCTGGATTGAAGTGACTGTTGCGCTCACATTTTTGGAGCTTGAATTACTGAAGCAGTGTTTGCGTATTTGATTCCTCATCAGGCAGAGAGAGCGGCTCTCAATGTTGGAGAGATTCTTGTTGGAAGCTGTCGGGCAATTGAGGTTCCTCTCGTGAACAACAGCCCCTGTGCTGTCTCCTTTTCTCTCTCTGTACAACAGACACTTCTGGATGAGGAAACTACTTATGACCCGGAGACTGTGCCAAGTGGTATTATTCTCCTTTATGACTTCTTACTGCTCATTTTACATATGTGCATGATATATAGAGTATTTGATTTTAGCATGTGCATTTGTTAGTAGGGGGAATGAGGAGACCTCAATGTCTGGTGTAACATTAAAACCGCTGGCAACAGCGAGGACAAGCCCACAGTAGTTGAATCAGTGTCGTCGACTAAATATGTCCTGTTTGGCACTCTTAGCCCTGCAACTGGACTGTGAGAGGGGGACCATCACCTCACACTCCACAATGCTGCTTCGATCCACCGTCAGACCACACAGGCGAGCTCAGTACCTGTGGACGATCAGCTACCAGACGCTAAATGCCAGTGGTAGAAAAAACAAACCCACACACACTACAAGCCTTAATTTATCCTTTTTTTAATCACATGATAATTACTGCTCTCTTCCTTTATATGTATCTGTCTGTCTCTCTGTTCAGGGTGTGTGTCATCCCCTCCCCAAGCAGTGTGTGAAGTGCGGGCCAAGGGCGTGTTTCCCACCCTAAAGGTGATTGATGCCTGCGGTTTTGGCAGTGTCAGCAACCTTAGCAAGATGCATCTGTGGAAACTCTTTTCATTGGACAGTCTCAATGAGCACCTGCTCTCCAGCCCCTCCCCTGCAGAACTCATTCATAAAACCCCCAGGAGGCACAGGTTGGATCCATAGTAAGTGCTTTCATCCAACTTCTGTTCCACTTTAGAATTATTGTTCAGTTGTTCATTCATTACAAACAAGCATTTAATGATATTTACTGTACATAATACACACCGTTTGAATCGATAATCTGTATTCTTATTTTCGAGAGGTGGAGTATGGAGTATGACCTTGTCTTCTCTCCCTGTCTCTAGTCTGTGCCCTTGTCCTAGCATGTTGGATTTCAACTTCAGTGCTGCTCCACTGAATTCAGACCCCGCAACTTTTGTGTTGATGTTTCACAACCCTGGCTCCATCCCTGTAGACTGGTGAATAACAAGCAGTACTGTAAGGGATACAGTCAATCCAAATCAAAGATAACTGCATTTTGAATTTTTCTTTTATTTTTCTCAGAAATTAATTCACGTGAATGAATGTCACACTGTAAAGTACAGGGAAACAGACCAGACTGACATATATAACTAATCATTTAAGCATTACTCGATGATGAAAATATGAGTTATACTCTTGTGGACTGTGAAGCAGAGCTTGAGGCTTTTTTTTCCTTTTTACTATCAGGGTATTCTTGTTTCCAGAAGAGCAACAGATAGAGTTGGAATCCTGGGCAGAGACAGGAGAGTTGAACATGTATGGAGCTGTCCCAGATGAAGGTCAGGCATGTTTTACTATATGAATGAAATTGACCGACATTCAGTTATTTCCAAACATAACCGTTTCAATCTTTTGAAAGAAGATGCAGACACAAACCTCAGATGTCTTCATCTCCCCGGCAGGTTCAGGACAACCATCTGTTCAGCATTTCTCCCCTTTCTGGAACTTTACTCCCTGACCAGCAGAGTGCAGTACACTTCAGCTACAGGTCTCAGATTACTGCAAAATATTCAGTACAGAAATATAAATCAGAGAATTTGCAAATATTGGCGGCGATGGAGAGCACATAAAATCTGTACTAATCAAACTTTGTCTGACATAAAGGCTCTGCAGAGACTGATCTCCCTTTTCCCTCACCCCCTTCTAATGCAGCCTCCTGGCATCTTTACTAACGGCCTGCTCGACCTTGACCTCCCTGCTAAGGTCAACACTCTCCACCCTGCAGATGGGGGTGCAGTTCTGACCCCAGCTCTCTCCCACCTCGCTCCGATTCGTAACACCATATCCGACAGGTAAAAGACCTCCGAGCGCCTCGCGGTTGTTTTTAGTAGAAGTTTGGTAGGATGCTGACCCCTGCTGGTCAAGCAGGAAAATGCCTCCTTCACCTTTAATGCAAAAGCAGATTAGTTTCAGATGGACTGAATAGTTTGTGATTCATGCTTGTTAGTAGAATCACAAGCTTGCTTTGATGCTTCAATAATGTTTCTGTGTGTAAAACACTGGTCACTGCAGAAGTAGCTCATCCTAGAGGAGTCCTTTATGGGCACAGGTAAGGTGGTTGTTGTCCCATTGTAAAGTAGATGAGAAAAGAACAAACATTTCCTGTAGTTCTTCATGCACAGAGCAGAGTAATATAAATAGAGCTCAGTATGGTGTCAGCTATGCACCTTGACTCATCATGGATATTATGTTGTCTTATCCTTGTATTTTTATTCATGCAGCAGACAAATATGTTCTTTTTATAGCAGTATAACTCCTGACCAATATGCCCATAACATTTCAGTCAACATGTGTTAAGGTATGTGAAGTCGTATCTGTCTCTGATGCAGTGATTTTGCCATCTTCCCACTCCGGTGTCTTGCGGCACTGTAGGTCCGCAGCCAGCCTCAGAGGACGGAGCCAAACCAAAAGGTCTCCTGACCACTGAGCTCTGATGGAGAACCGAGGAGCAGCCATCACAGCTGTAGTCTCTGTGACTGCTGTCTCGCCTCACCTCCTCACCCACCCCCACTCGCAAGCGAGCTGGGCCAGTTGTGCTGAATGCCGAGAGGGTGTGAGGGAAGTGAAACCAGCTAAGAGGCAGCTTAAAAGCACCACAAACACGTGTAATTGTTTCAAACAGATTGAATTTAGTAAACAGGAAATATTACAGTCACTCGTAGTAACATTACACTAAACCTAGTTCTTGTAAATCCAACATTTAGCACCAGTATTAACACTTTAAGAACACCTAACTCGTGAATCTCCTGAGTTAGTGATCAGTGGCGTTTATGTAACCAATCCAGTCAACCAAACCTCAGTCTCTGACATCAAGCACCGTCTCCTTATGGATGACAACTAATGTTAAGTCTGTTATTCAACTTGTTTGCTACACAGGTGAAGTTGAGGCTAATATCACACGACACTGTGAGGTTGGATTCATAAACGCATCACTGCTGACTCTTGACTTGAGAGGTTAGGTTGTCTTCATGGACTCGTGCTGTTTCATCACTGGATCCCTGAGACTCTGAGCTTTTCTGTGCGCTCACAGCTCACAGCATGTAGAGCTGAAGTCCACTGGATGAATGACTTAAAGGAAAAATCTATGAAAGACAGAGACTTAAATGTTGTTTCTGAGAGTTAAAACACCTGGACTTCTATCATGAGGAAACCTGGATGTGATACTGAACTGTCCTTGAATCACACTGCAAACCTTTTCTTCTACACTTAATGAATACTTCATGTGAAGCCCGACTGCAGCCACTGGATGAAAACTTCACTGGAATATCTTTTCAACACTGGACCTTGGAAGATTTTGTTATTTTTTATTTTTGCAATGAATGACACTAGAGATGACCGTTGTGGTTTTTTAGCTGATGTTTTTATAATTCTGCTCTTAATATTTCTTTTTTGACATTTAAATTTTCCATTTGCAGTACTTTTAATTCTGGCATTTAGTAGCAGCATCATAAGGGGTTAAACAGCACTAAGGAAAGTTCATTCAGTGTTTCCCTCACTCTTATCATGGCTCTGAGTCAAAGATATTAAGTTTGAACATTTTTGTTCCTAGACTTTGTTCTCACTTGAAAACACTTCCTCCACCATTTCTTTCCAATGACATGAATTTAAACTTGTAATTAGTGATGAAAATGCGACAAGTGAAAACAAGATGCAGCTCAACTGTTGTTGAAATGTTTGAAGTGAACAGTGATCCCTGGAGATGAACGTCGTTTCCTGTTTTTGGATGACCTAACTGGATTATCTGAATTCATTTTTCTGTTCTAGAACAAGCTCCCATGCTGTAGCTGTTACCCCGCCTTATGGAAATGAATGGATTCAAATAGTCTCATCTAAGAATGTTGGAGAGTTTTACAACTTGTTAAATTCACATTTTCGTTCTTCTGAAATTGAGGCCAGACTCTACTTTTCTGAGTTGATGATAACGTCTGTCATTGTCTTATCTCAGTACCCCAAACATCAATACTGGACCCTCATTCAACGTATGCCTATGTGGTGATGTTGATTTTCATTCTCTGTCTTGAACAAGGGAAGCAAACTGTTTTACAACGACTTCTTAGCAGTGATGATTATTTAAGATACTACTCAGTGTAATTGTTCAGATATGACATGCTGTCCAAAAGAGTTTTAGGGTACAGTTCAAATGTACAGTATTGTCAGTATAATGGCATCGGCTGGCTGTAGATATGAAGTAGATTTTTATATATATATTTTTGGAACATTATGTTGACAGTATTGTTACTACATTCTGAGAGGTTTTCAGTATTGACATGTTTTCTAATTACAAAAGAAGTAGGAAACATTTCTGATCAAATTTCCTGGAAAAACACTGACATTGTGACGTATCAAATGCAATTTTGTATGAGCTTTTTTGGAATATCTGATCATGATTCAGTAAAGCTCTGCTACAGTAAAAGTCCATTGTTTGTCATTTATTTCACTTTGGTTGGATACGTTGACATGATTTACCTGCAGAGGAGGTTGTCAGTGATTACAACTGGATGTTTGAACCACTAAACAATCTGATTTACTGCTGTAGACCAGATGTGATTTTTGTCTTGTTGAAGCAGCTTTCAAACAACAACCTGGATCACTCAGCCCAAACAAACCAGACTGACTCTACGAGTCTGTGTTGCTACAGATCCTTGAAATCCAAGAAAGTCTGTGAATTAAAGGGGAAAAAATCAAGGCCACTGAACTTACTTAATTAGACAGGGGTAACTGAAAGTTCTTGAATTAATGTATTTTGTTCAAGAATAGAAATTGCTTCAACCATCCTATGTATATCCTGAATATGAAAATGTATTGACATGATGATACAATATAGTGACAGTGTGTCAGATTATATGAGACTGGAACCACCACCAATCACATCAGCCCTATAGTTTCACTGCCTGCTGAAATGTTTCTGTAGTGTAGCTACAATCCAAGCAAGGCACAAAAAACATGTAAGGCAACAATGAAGAAGAAAGAAGTGAAATGAAAAAGTGAAAAAAAACCTTCCTTCATGTCTGACTGTATTTAATGGCCTCACTGACCAAGCGAGTGCATCAAATTCTCCGCTTTTGCTGCTTTGTATTTACCAGGCACATTATCACAGCCTCCTCTACTGTCGCCATGTTTGTTGTTTCACTGCCATCTTGTGGATGTATCAATGCTAATGGAAACATGCATGGAAGTATGTGGGCATTGAAGGACCCAACATATCTGTTTTGGTACATAAATGCAGTGTAAATGAGCCGTTACTTTTGTTTCTGGATATACAGGATAACATTACTAACATTAAAGCTGCAAGCAGCGTTGTCGGGCCCTCGCACTCCGGTGCCCGTCGTGGCATGTGCCCAATAATAATGATAATTCCTTGCAGAACAATAGGGTCCTCGCACGCTTAGTGCTCGGGCCCTAATAAACAGAATAATAGTAACAGCATTCAGAATATCAACAATAACATTCATAATGTTACAAGTGGTGTTATAATTGGATGGCATTCGCTTATAGACAGACTTCCACATTTAGGTTTAATGAATTGATGAATGGAGACCACGTTTCAGTTGGTTTTTTAGGGAAGCAGATATTTGCTCCATTGATATGTGTTCTATGAGGAGATTCAACCAATGATTCATATTAAGAGATTGTTTATTTTTCCAATTCACTAGTATTGTTTTTTTGGCGATGACTAGACCTGTGAGTGTGGCTTTAATGTGTTTGGTTGGAAGAGTTACTGTGGTTATGTCACCAAGTAAGCACAGGTTAGGGGATAAGGGGATCCTGCAGCCCAAGATGGAGGACAGTTTTAGTGTGACAGTAACCCAAAAGTGCTGGACGAGCGAGCAAAGCCATAGTGTGTGAAAGTAGGAATCTGTGGTGTTTGGACAGCACTGAGAGCATCTGTCAGATTCAGAGAGGCCCATGTTATTCATCTTGTATTGTGTGATATGTGCTCTGTGCAGGATTTCGTATTGGATGAGTCGTAGATTTGTGTTCTTTGTCATTTAGAATGCATTTTTACAAATCTGGTCCCAGAAGTCTGGGTCTGATGGTAATGTTAAGTCTTTTTCCCATTTTGAGATGGGTAAATGTATTGAGTCTGTGTTTGAGAGTAGTTTATCTAACCTAGAAATCATTTTTGTAGATGTAGGAGATATCATTGTTATCTCTTTTACAAATGTGGGTGGTTGTAAAGGGATCTGAGGCGCTGGAAATATTTTCTTAATCGTGTTTATTAGTTATTGTGTAGTGAAGAAAATTTCCGTCTCTTATCCTGAATCTATGAAAGAGGTCGGTAGATGACATAAGCTTATTATCTTCAAAGAGGTGATGGAGGTGTGTGACTCCTTTCTGTTCCCATGAACTAAAGTGAAGGTTTGTTTTGTTAATATGAAAGTCTGGATTGTGCCAGATCGGTGACAACATAGAGGGTTCTAACTGGGAGTTTGTAATCTTCAGTGGATTCCACCAGGCGTTCAGGATATCAGTGCATTTTTGAAACAGTTATGGCGTTTAATGGATGCAGTGATAATCTATCTTTTTTCAATACATTTTGACTTTTGGACTTTAAAACTCTGGAAATGTTTAGTTCAATTTCACCTCTCATTCCCTGTGCTTCCTCCTTCCTGTCTCTGCAGGGCCTCGAGGTCTCCAAACCAGGCCGCTACCAGGCTCTCCCCTCAGACAATCTTCTTGAGATGAGTGATTCTGCAGGGGATTTTACGGCCTCTGGCCTTCCACTGGACAGTGACACTGATGCTGCCATGACCTCCGCCTCCCACAAGCCCCTCCTGAATGCCGTTTTCCCTACAGCCGTAACTGAAGGAGTTCATTCCGACAGCATGGAGGCCACCATTGCCCCTCCCTGCGACCTCAGCGCCAGCCGGACCCCTGACTCCGCAATGAGTGGCAGCCCTGATGACAGTCTGTGTGCTGCAGTATCACCAGGAACAGCCTGTAGGGGCACCGTTGGCTCAGATTCAGCCAAGGCAGAAGGAGGAGCTGAGAGCGGAGAAGCTGGCCAGAAGGAGGGATCTGCTCAGAGCACCTGAGACGATGCACCAGGGTGAATTTTCAAGCTTCTGGTTCTTATACAGTAACAAGATTCACTATCTGGTCTAAAGTCTAAACACCACCAAGTCCTCGATCACTCGAAACAACCTCACAGACAAAATATTCATGTTTAGATCCAGAGGTCGATTTATCCTGAAAGACGATAATAATGAAAATGCAGTTGCACAAAATGCACAGATAAAAATCAATGAGATGCAAAAGAATAACCCCAAGCTCTCTGTAAAGAGGAACAAACAGTCCTGTGTGTATGGAAAATGCATGCATTTAAATGAAACATTACAGTAGATATCATAGTTCAGATCTGCAGCAAAATGCTGTATAAATAGAGTCGACTGACTGCATGAAAAGCCTCAATTGGCCAAAGATGCAAAAGGGAAAAACACTCATTTAGCACATTTAGGAAAACAGCTAAATGGGAGCAAATGATTTTAGATTTTGTCAAATGACAGTTTGACTCTACAAGGAATCAGACACTGTTTTCTAAGACCAAGGCCACTAACAACAACAGAAAAGTGCTCCATCTGTATTGAGGCGAATCTCAATGCGTTGACTGACACACCTTTGTCTGCTCTCACAGCATCAGGCAAACACTGCAGTGATTGCATTTCTTCCCACACGCACACAGACGCTTATTAATCGTACAAGTACGTCAGAAAGCATCTCATCCTCTCAGACAGAAGCGCTCGTCTCAGTCCTCAGTCACTGCTACCCATGAGAAATACCCCACTGACGTGTTCTTTCTAAAGACCCTGAGACGATACTGCCTCTTTGATGCAAGTGCCAGTGGTTGTTTTCCTGTCTCTCAAATCTGGGATGTTAAATCTGCCACATTTCAAGGCATCATCCAATTTCATCTCAGCCCCATCCAGTGGACAGAGTTCTGATTATTGTAGCCCAGTTGTTTGCCAGAAGAAGTCATTGCAAAGATCAATCTGTGAAACGATGCAGCTCACAGCCCCAACAGAATGGACTTGAATAACTGTGGTGTTGGTGTGGAGAGATTCACACAACACAACCAGACCTTTAGTGACTGGAGACACGACTCCTCTCAGTCCATAAGAAATAAGAAGACATTCCCCGAGTATAATAATGATTAGAGTCATATTAATAGCTAAAAATGGGTCAATCCATACATTTGCTGATGGTGTCCCATGTCACCAGACCCACCACACAATCCTGTGACACTGCTGCTACTACAGAACCAGTTCTAGCATTACAAAGGTGTCTCACTGAGCATCCACTTAACCATCAATGTAGAGAAGGACAAATGTTTACAGACATTTCAGTTTGAATGCATTCAGCTACTCTGTAACCATGTTATGCCTCTTACTGAGTCAAGGGACTGTTCATATTCATATGGTAGATGTAGAGCTCTAATTCATAAAGGGGTTTAAAAAGGAGCAAGGCATCATGGGATGTGGTATAGATGTAGTCAGATAGCTTCTAAATGACATCCATGGATAAAATCTGCTTTTGTTTTTCAAAGATCTCCTTTTTACATGAGGAGGTCAAGGTAAGTCAGAAGTAGCTAAATAATAAAAAGGCTAGAGCAGTCTGGTAAGTTCAGAAAATGACATCACTTTACTGTAGTGCAGCCTTTAAAACCAGGAAAAGACAAAACATGTCATATTACGATATCCTAAATCCCAGACAGTATCTAGTCTGTTATCACAATACTGATATATCAATATATTGCACAGCCCTAGTGCTATGATTATGCAGGTTTTTACTTCAAAACTCTTTAAACATGCATTATACTGATTACATCAGCCTCAGCCAGAGATGAGTAAGGAATTGGTAAAATCACATGGTGAATGTTTTTTGATAAGAATGAAAAACCACCATGCACATGTGAGGTTGCCTCATTTCGTGTCTGATTTCGTCGAGATCTTGTATAGATGTTGAGTTCTTGCCTTTTGGCGACTGAGAACAAACTATTGTCTATCATTTACCATTCTCCAGACCTGAAAAATTTGCAGTTTGCCATCAAAAATGCACAGTTTGTTTATTCGTTTCAAACTGAGACTGTAGACTGAGACTGAAGGCAGACTCAGAAAATGTATTTACTGTCATATTTGACCTCACAGAACACCGAGGCCAACGCTTCCATGGAGCAAACTGTGATGGGAGTGTACGTCATACAAAAGGAAGGTGTGGAGCCTGGAGATGACGTAGAGGACATCGGTATCCTCATAGAAGGTGTGATGGTCCTCAGTGACTTGGGGAACTTTGGGATGGCTGGTTCTGTTATTTGGACTGATACACACTTTGAACCTGCATAAGAGCACAAATGCACTTTTGAAGTGCTGCAGAAGATTCTTCTAAATCTTGATGGGCAGAGGTTGTTGTCCAAGGCATAATTCATGCAAGAGTCCGGAAAGACTATTTTAAGACTGTTTTCTTACTGAGCATATTTTATTTTATTATTTTATTTGTATTTTATTTTATTATATCATGGATGTTGAATGTTACAAACCTTAAACGACAGACAGTCTGTACATTTTGCACTACTGTTTTGAAAGTTCTATAGCCTCCTATGCATTGCTGTAGATGGAAAGATTCTAAACCTGTTATTTACTCGACTCAAAATTGAGAAAGCTGAGAAGAGCAGGGATGTTGGCAGCTGTATGTTAACAACAAATGTTAAATAAAATGTAAAACTGATATATGTATGTTTAGTAATTTAATTAAAATGATTTCCAGTACTAGCAATGAAAATAACACAAATTGAAACAACAAGATTGACATGAGTATAACAGACAAAACCTATACTAGTTCATACAACATGGCTGAAATTTGTTGCACGAAAGTATGTAATTGACTTAGTCATTGACTAGACTAAGTACAAACATTTTAATTCAATGAAAGGCAAATTAATTGAATGTAAATATTCTCCTGATATTTCACCAACTAATCTATGTGGTGTTGAAATAACACAATCAAGATAGCTTGACTTTACTTAATTTGTTTAGATGGAATATAGGTGGCATGATTAAATTACGTTACTCCAACGAATTTTAATTTTGAGTGCACAAACAATTAACACGCAACGTCACTGCTCAAGAAGGAGGTAGATGTTAGTCTAGACCCTTTTCAGTTTGCCTATAAGGGAGGACGTGGCACAGAAGATGCCATTAATATCACACATCTGGTCAGCAAACACCTAGATGACATCAAGGCTTATGCACGCATATTGTTTGTTGATTTTAGCTAAGTTTTCAATACCATGCAGCCACGGCCTAGCAGACCACTGGCACTGAAACATTTACATTCTTTATTCCATTCATGAAAATACAAACAGGCTAAAATTCTGTCCACAAATAGTATGGAGATTTATTATGTCTTTAGAAAAAGATGTAAAACAAGAGTCATCAGTCATGCTTCTGCATCGTTTTAAGCTAAATGCTAATGTCAGCATGATCAAAACCACAATTCAAATATAGAGATGCTAAGCTGTTTAAATGTTTACTGTGTTCACCATCACAGTTTAAAATGCTAGTATGCTAACATTTGCTAACTAGCATGAATGGAAGTGAAATGAAGGGTGGAGCTAGGATTTTTCTAGCTCAGGGGCCACCAAGGGGTCACATTCTACACAGAGGGGCCAAGTGTACGTCCAACATCCATGCACATTTCCTCATTCAGGAAGATCTATATACATTTAACTCATTGAAATGTAACATGCAGTTGTGTATACCTCCAACACACAATATTTGATCACCATCTGGCAGGAGCATACTCTGAAGTGAAATTCTTATTTCTGTACTCAGGAAAAATGAAATGAGGAGCCGCTTTAATATCTGGAGAGGGCAGATGAGAGGTTCATACAGCAGCCACAGGATGGACACCGTCCTGCAGAAGATGGAGGTGGACACCAGCACATTGCTTGGACTGATCGTGGCAGTGATGGAGCCTCAATCCCAAAGATGACACTGATACTAAAGTGTCAGGATATTTCTTTTATTATTGAAAAACTGAGGATAGCACCTATTTTTGTGACTTGTGTATTCTTCTATTGTACTGTCTATAATTTTTTTTTTAATAAACCAGTTTTCTGAATAGACATGTCTGTGTCAGTATACTTGATTTACAGAGAAACAGAATACAGGTAATTACTGTATAGATGTGTTAGAATATAATCACTGAACAGGTGGTTTAATAACAATGCTTTAATAAAAAATCACTCCCTCTGGTAAAGTAGTCCATCACTGCAGCTCTACTGTCAGAGGCTGAATGTTTACATGTCTCGCGCTCATCAGTGAACGAGCCACACGGAAAGTCTGCAGGAATTACAAAGAGCTGGAATGAGGAACAATTGTGTCCAATCAGTGGTGAGATGATGGATGTACCCAGACAACAGGTGACCTCCGTCTTACCATCAGCCGCAAGACAACCTGTAAAGATGAATCGGTGCGTCAATCATTTGTTTGACTGTAATGTGAAGTTGATGCTACGTAGCAAGCTAAAGGCTAAAGCTAACAAAGGCTAACATTACGTTCATTATGTACGTTCAGTGTTTAAAAGAGTTAAAACATGTTAGGTAGTTACCTTTCTTCTCCAACGTAATTGCAGTCACGACGAGACGCACGAATACGTCGAAACGAGACGTCAACGTAGGGTTGCTAGGTGCAGAACTTGCTATATGACGTCAGCCGGATGTTGGGAAACACCAGCTGGATCATAGATGACACTAAAACGTCACAAAAAGATGTTCTGGCCGGTGGATATAAAGTTACTTCAATTTCTATTCAGTGACAAATTCAAAATCAAGTGGAATCTTCACTATGGCTTCAATGACTACACCTGAGGAAACAACCAATACCAGGACATCCAAGATCCGTCCTTCAAAGTCTGCTACTATCACCAAGGTACGATCTTTAACAAGCTAACACCACATCTTAAAAGTTTAATAGTTTTTGTTAACAAGTATTGTAATTTAATGATAGAGTTTGGTCTGATTTCTGTATTTTCTTGGAAGATAGCATGTAGTTCAACATCCACTTCCTTTTTCTTCACATGGTGGTCTCCTTCATTTCCAGAAGAACTTTCATGTTTTCCTTGTGAATATGATCAAATGCTTGTGGTGTTAAAATAATATAAATCATTTGTTTACATTTTTTTGTTGTTATTTTTGAAGACTAAATTTTATTTTTCCCACTGACACTTAAAGATAAGTTAAAAGCAAGTTGGGAAAGCAAGCTTTTTTTTGTACTTTTCCTACTTTAAACCCACTTGCTGCACATTTGACACTTCCAGCTCTCTCTGCCTTACCCCAGTGTATTTGTGTTGTTTGTGTTTTATAGAACCCTTTCACTGGTGTATTTTGTTTGTGTGCATGTGTTTGTCTGCATGTTATATGCATGTGCAAGACAAAGTCTTTCTTTCTCAGTGCAATCAGTTTCAACTCAATTTTTTGGGTTTCTGTTTATTTTTTAAATTCTTAAATATAAAGTTGTTTTTAATTCTATCAAAGCAATCCCGATGGTAACAGTTGTTTGTTTCATTAAACTGATTTATTTTTTTGTTTTTCTACTTGAATTAGATTGTCTATGTGCCTCTGGAGAAGCGTAGATACAAGGGAAGAGACCACGTGAAAGTCTGTATGGGCATCATGAAGAGGACCGGAGCCCAACTGGAACTCTCTGTGGCCAAAGACCAGTCTCTCGCCATCGTGGTCACTGGAAACGTGGATGCTGTGATGAAGGCCCATAAGGAGATATTCTCCCTACTGCAGCTTCAGGTTAGAGAGCCGTCTTTTTCAGTGATAAGTGTATCAGCATTAGCTTATTAGTTTAGTTTATTAGGATGCTGCCGCTATTCTTACTGGGGTCCGACACATATGCATAACATTATACAATGCATACCATATAAGAATACCTACATACAACAAAACATGATAAAAACAAAAGCACACTGTACGAACAATATAGTTATTGTAACAATGTAAATTATATACCTGTCCTTTCAGTAAACATTTCCATAATTTATCCAAAAACATTTATAAAACGTATTTTACAATCTTTCATCTGTATAAAGTATTTAGGAATTACAATGCATGTTGTGTTATGAACCATATTATCACTAGTTGCTTATTATAAGATAAAATAATAGAGCAGCACACATATCATACTTCTCTATATCTAGAGATTGTTATGATAGTAATAAACAATATAGTATAGCAGCACTCCTATCATACTTATCTATTAAGAGAGAAATTAAATAGAATAATAGTATAGTAATAATAAATGTCACCATCATCTCTGCCCTAATCATCTCTACAATTATATAATAATGATACAGTGATATAATAATAATGATACAACTATATCAATTCAATTACCTCATCCAAACATACATATACACGTATAATAATAATGATTCGACTGTATCAGTTGAATTACCTCAACATACCTGCCTATAGACCTGTTATTTATAACCAATTTATTGTAACTAATTCCTACATGTTTCGTCGTCACTTTTCAAAAAATGTTTTTTCAGTTGTAGTTTAAATTTCTCTTTACTATTTTCTGATGTGATATAACTGGGGAGTGAATTGCAGACATACATGGCTCTGAATATGACTGTTCGTTTGATAGCATTTGTCTTTACTTTTGGTGGTGTAAAATGACCTGCAGTGGCATGTCTAGTAATATAATTATGTTTATCTGTACTGAACGATAAGTTCTGATACAAAATAAACGGGGTCTTAGTGACAGTAATGTTTCTAATAAATACTAATAATGAATAGATCAGTCTGTCCTTTACAAATAACCAGTTAAGACTCTTATGCATTGCAACAACAAGCTGTTCATTAACAGCTGAAAACAAAAGTGCCAACTGTATATTTCATCCCTTTTCAGGATTCAGAGACTCTTGAGATCCCCAAGGAGCGCCATCGATTTATCATTGGCAAAAATGGGAAGAAGCGTCAAGAGTTAGCGCTGAAGACGGCCACCACAATCCAGATTCCTGGACCTGAAGACCCCAGCAACCAGATCAAAATCTCTGGTACCAAGGAGGGCATTGAGAAGGCAAAGCATGAGATCCTGTTGATCTCTGCTGAGCAGGTAACGTGACTCATGAGACAACCAGCTTACTTCTGAGGTACATCCCAGATACCACAGCTGTAGGATGAATTTCAATGTTTTCCTCTGACCTTCTTACCCTTAGGACAAACATGCTGTGTGGAGGGTGAATATTGACAAGGTTTACCACCCATTTATCACCGGTGCCCACAACAAGGTGGTAGGAGAAATAATGCAGGACACTGGTGCCTGCATTCATGTCCCTCCTCCACCCGTGAACAAGACAGAGATTGTCGTCTCTGGGACCAGGCAGCAGGTGGCCCTCGCTATGGCAAAGATCCAAGAGATTTTTGAAGACAAGGTACGCTAAAATCAAAGTTATTAGTTAGTGTTAGTGCTGATATAGATGATGTAGTCATGACAGGGGTTTGAACAAAATTCAATGTTGCTGATCTTTCCTTTGTATTGCAGAAGAAGAATACCACCACCATTGCAGTGGAGGTTAAGAAATCACAACACAAGTTTGTGATTGGCTCCAAGGGAAAGACCCTACAGGAGATCCTGGCCAAAACCGGTGTCTCCGTTGAGGTCCCACCTTTTGACAGCGGCTCAGAAACTGTCATCCTCCGAGGGGAGCCAGGCCATCTGGTTCAGGCCCTGACTGCAGTTTATGTTAAGGTGTGGTACATTTATCAAATGATCTTTGACATTTGACTTGCTACAAAACCTTTTTCTTCAGCTTATCTGGCTTTGATTTGACTTTTTTTTTCTTTTGTGTTTTAGATTCAGGAGTGTCTGCCTGCTGCGAACAGCAAGTCCGAGAAGAGTGTCATCATGGGACATAAGGCCAACTGTGAGGTTGCACAAAATCGCATCACGGCCAATCAGAAGGAGCTGGTAAGCATATAAATCTCTTTAATGTTATATTTAAATTTAAATTTACATTTAGTTGTGTACTGTGTACTAAGGTCAGGCATTTCTGCTGAACTCTTTCTGGTGGTATTTTGAAGTGTCTGCTGTGTTTAGGATTCACATACACTGATGACAGTTATCTGTGAGGTTACTTCTAAGGCCACCGTCATGATAACTTTGAATGAGGAGAGAACTTAATTATTAACTTTGCTAATGGTAGTTAATATCTACTCTACAGGCGCTCAGGAAGTTGACCATCACTGTGGATCCAAAGTATCACCCAAGAATCATCGGGCGCAAGGGTGAAACAATCAAAGCCATCTGCAGTGAGCATGGTGTCAACATCCGGTTCCCAGAAAGGAAGGCTGAAAATCAGGTATGGCATTCTGCAGAACTTGTTTCCTTGTTTTCCTTTAATTACATATCAAAATGGATATAGTAAAAAATTAGACCCTCATCAGCACAGCAGGTGGTGACAATGTACCTTTTCATACATGACATTATAATGAGAACACAGTGAAAGAGTTACCAACAACTGTAGTCGTCATTATCATACAGATTATTATGGGAGAGTAAGAAATTGTTTTTTTTGTCCTTAAATTCACAATTTTTTCTTTGTCTTGAATTTGTTTCTCCACAGGATCAGATCGTTGTGACAGGTGATGAGACCAAAGCCGCCGCGGCACGAGATGCTATCCAGGCCATCGTGGATGAACTTGTAGATACAATCTCCAAGGACATCACCCTGGACAGCCGGGTTCATGCCCGTATTATCGGAGCCCGCGGCATTGGAATCATCAGCATCCAGAATGAGTTTAAGGTGAGTCTGCAGAGAGGAAGGAGATCTTCCTGTCAGTGTAGCAAAACTACATAACAATTCACTTGCATTGTGTTTTGGAGCTTTCATTGTGTCTCCACTTACACCTTGTTAGCCCATTGTTATCTGACTACATAAATAATGTTTAGTTTTGGTAATACGATTTGTTAGTATCCAGTCCTTCATGTGGCTTGTTTTTATTTGTGTTTTTAGGTTGATATCAGGTTTCCCCGGCGAGGAGCTGCAGACCCGGACCTTGTGACGGTCACAGGTCGCTCCAAGCTGGTGAATGAAGCCATCGACCACCTCCTTAACCTGGAGGACAAATACGTAAGTTGCTCCCCATGACAACTGTTAATATTTGCTGGAGGTATTACAACATTTCTGTAATGTTTACAGTTTGCTCATTAGATCTGATATACTGTATGTTCACTTCTGGCAGATGGAGGATGCTGAGATAAAGAAATACCTGAAGCCCTCTATGTATAGCGCTGCTGCCAGGCATGAACGGCGTGGCCCTTCCAATGGCGTTGCGGTGAGGGAGGCTCCGAGGTCCACTGCCAATCAGAAGGTGAGGATTTCCAACAAGCCTGACACTGTTTGAAATTAGAATTGGTCACACCTTATTTTGTTAATCACCATTTTTTTCTACTTATAGGCCCCTGATATGAGTTGCACTGAGGAATTCCCCAGCCTTGGAGCCTCAGCAGCAACCAACACCTCTCCCCTGGGACCCAAGCACTGAGCTCCCTCTTGAGCTGGACTGACTGCTGACCTCTTCAGCTCTGAGAACGTCATCCTTCTCCTCCAGCAGATTCAGGACTCTTAAAGTGCCTTCACATCCTGAATTTGTTATCTTTTATATTTATCTATTATATTTTATTAATAAAAAAGTGAAAAAAGTGAACAACAACCTGACATTTCATTGTGGTTTGAACTTTTATACCAAATTAAATGGTGGCCCTTATCTTAGTTAGTGTCTTCCAGTTGCTATGCAGATTGTTCTGCTCAGTAGCAACGGCCATATTTCATCAGTCTTACAACTAGAAAGATACGAACCAGGAAGAGAAGAAACATCGATACATTTTTAATGGACAGCTGGATGTTTATTGTTCCTATGAAAACTCTTGGAACACCCCAACCCTCAGCTATTGTGATACCATTAAGAACTTGACAATTCTCCACAACAGTCATTGAGTGATTTACATTATGGTCAAATAAAAAGTTTGCTTTTGTCGTAGGTCTAATAGTCACTAGAAAATGAAGCATTAACATGATTCCATTGACAAAAAATATTTGAGTAGCCATTTTGTTGCAGAGATTTCTTTTATTACCAATATTTTCATTTAAAAGTTTACATCAAACAGGGGTTTACTGCAAAAATCGTATGAAAAAGAAAATACGTTTTTCTCAAAACACAATACTTTTATAAAAGTTCAAAGTGTTGAGTTTGTTTAATTTTGGTACATTCGACATGTGTGTACATGTCTAACATTTGTTTGTGGCTATACTGAATTCATATAGCAGGATGAGAATCCTTTAATAATTCAATGAAAGAGTGAAATGTTAAGAAGAAAAAGTCAACGATTTTGTGGATTTTCATGTCTAAAAGTGCAGAAACAAAAACTTTGAAATGCTTTTCTGGATTAAAATCTCTGATTTAAATGCCAGAATCCTGATCCGATCTTACATGTCTAGAAAATCTTTGTTATATAAAAGTTATGATGAGCTGTACGGACGAATCCAGGCTTTAAGCAGATGTAGACAAGCCACCATCACAGCAGCTGGACCTCACTTGTAAATTACACATAAATGACAGGATATATCACTGCAATTCAAGTAAGGGAATTCATTTTATGAGGTCCTCCGCAGAGAAACACCTGTGCAGGAGACTCAGTAGTACCAGCTGTATGGTGAAAATATAACAATGAAATGGCATTAAAATGAATTATTCTTTAGGATTAAATCCATTTTGTACAAAAACTGTCCAACAAAGGTCGTCCAATCAACAGACACGGAGACAGAACTTCTGGAAGCAGAGCTGTAACGTTATCAAAAGTTGTGCTCCAACAACGTTCTGACTAGCATGAGGTCACACAGGCCTGACCAGGGACCACTAAGGACTGAGCAACAGACCTGCCTACACAGGGCAAATAGTGAGCTGCCAATGCAATGATATTAATTATATAGAATAATTATATAGAATTATTATTAAAATGGGTAATGGTGCATTTATTTAATTCAGCAACTCACACAGTTAATATTTGTGAGTGTGGATCACTGGTTACTGTTGGGGGAATTGATAGTCAACTGTGAACATCCAGTGTTTTGCAGCTTAGTGCAGTAGTTAGCCGTTTTATATTTCAAACTAATCCTCCACCAATAGAAGCCTGTAAAAGAACCTTGCTGCCTTAAACATGGGTGCTTCTTCACTGCACTTCAGCTCCTGTATCTTACTGTATTTGTGTGACTCACTCAATATTGTTATGTTGTGTCAAATCAAGTGGCTTTTGTGGCTCCATCAAGTCTTCAGTTTAAGTTACACCTGCTTAAGTGGACTAGTTTTTAAAAGTCAACATAGATATATTAAGCAAATTGAGCATTAGTTCATTTATTTAATTTAACAACTCACAGAGTTGATTTTTTTGAGTGTATGACGTTCTGCCCAGCCCACCTAACGTCTTCTGTTCGGGCGGAGGTTGAAACACTAACATGTCCCTTGTGCCAAGGAAGAGGAGCTCTGGAACACATCCTTGGTGGTTGTCCTAAAGCACTAGGGGAGGGTTGCTATCACTGGTGTCACGACCAAGTGCTGAAGGTAATTGCTGAGTCCATCTGCAGCACAAAGTTTGTGACGCTGTAGCACAAAGTTTGAATGTGGCTAGCTGAGGATAGCATGCCAGCAAATGATCTAAATGAGTGTTTCCTTAACTTTTAATGGCCATGTACTCTCTGAGACACTCTACATCCTCCTAATTACCCCCAGCAGACATCTCACTGTCATGTGTTTTGTTTGTAATTCTGCTGCATAATAATAATAAACATAATATGTAAATATATGAGATGGAATAACCAATAAATCAAGATAAGAGATGGTTTGTACCTTTAGTTTGAAGACCGTCAGAAACTGTAGCATGTTATTACCCAAAATTGTGCAAAAGCAAAATTGTCCCTACTAGTTGTTGTAGTATTAACAACCTCTTTTGAATGTACATTTCATGGATATTCAAGGTTCAAGGAGTTTTTATTGTCATTCCATAACATAGTACATGGTACATTAGAGGAGGAATATTTGTTACTCAAGTCCCGGTTAAAAAGGCAATAATAAAAATACATAAATCATCTCTTTTCCATCAGGTTACTGCTCCAGGGCGTCTGGTCAAGAAACAACTGAGGCTTATGATGTGTTGTATAAATCAGAAATGTGGAAATTTAAAGGTCCGACACCGACAAAAACATTTGATTGCATGTTGGATTTTTTGCTCAGAAATTGGTGCAGAAATTCAGTGCCACGATTTACCCCAATTGAATTATGACAGGAATCAATATTATAAATACTTTTTAATTAATCTTTACAAACAACAAAAGCGACATTATTATTTTGGAATATTTCATTTGAACTTTTAACACAGTAAACAATTACACAGACAACGGCCAATAAGCATCAAACATAAAGTAAAGTAACAACAAGAAGAACTGAGGATTCATATAGAGCTCCAAAGAATAGTCCTCAAATTCTAGTCTACAACAATCTCTGCAAACTGATCTACACGTCAGGGATGTCCTCTTTCTCCATTGCTATTTGTGCTTGCAATGGAGCCACTTGCAATGTTTATAAGAGATTCTCCATTTATTTGAGGCATCTCGATGGGTCTAAAACTTCCAAACCTATGTTGGTATTATTGGGCAACAGAAATATTTAAGGCCCAGAAATATTTAGGACAGTCTCAGCCATTGTCATGTTTCACACCCATATGGGGCAATAATAAGTTTATACCCAGTAGAGAAGATGCTGGTTTTAAGACATAGGCTAGCAAAGGAGTAAGCAGGATAATGGATCTATATAACAAAGGAAGGTTAATGTCATTTACAGAAACACGCGAAAAGTACGACCTCCCTGCAACAGACTTCTTTGAGTTTTTGCAAATGAGAAATTTTATTTCTGTTTCTCAAAACCGTTCTCTAAACCAGCCACACTTTGTCACAACCCATTGCTGGTAGACATTTCCATGAAATATGCTAATGGTACAGGACAGGTATCGCTGTTGTACAAATTGTTTGTAGATACGTTTTCTGAGTCATCAGAAGATAAACTGAAGTGCTGGAGGATGGATTTTCAGGAGGAAATTTCAGAAAAGGAATAGTCAGAGGCATGTTTGAAGGCTCAGACATGTACTGTATTTAAATAAGTCTATTTCATGTGAATACATGTTTAACAGTATAGCTCCTGTTTAAAGTCATTGATATGTCTCTGATCAGCATTTTTATAGGCTTTTGTTGTGATTTGGTCTGGAAACTACTTCCTTATTGTTCTAGTTTTAATGAATGGTGTTGGTGGAGGTTTGAGCTCTCTGAGTCCTTTCACTTTATCATTATTTTAAGTTCACTTTGGTCCTTTTGTCAAGGTTAGCTAACGAGTTGTCATTCAGCCTTACAAACAACCATTCACATTCACGCCTACGGTCAATCACATAAGAGAACTTTTATTGATGAATGTGATGTAGCAGAGGTCTGTGGCAACTATTAACCATGTATGCTGTCTGTATTGCTTATGACTGACATAAAGTCAACATCTGTTAATTACACTGACCTAAACTGTTGAAGTTTTATTGTTTTAAACCCCCAATCATGTCCATCAGACCCAGTGGGTGGGTAAAAAAACTTTAAAACTATTCATCCCTGCCCTGAGAGCTTCCCAAGTATTGAACCCTTCACTCATCAGTTCAGCATTCGTCTCTTGAACGTGTTCATTATTTCTGATGATGAGCTCTTTGACAGCTGCTCTGTTCATTTATGAATACATAATCAGCAGAGGGTTGAAGGTCCCCTGACTATTCCCTTGGGGATATCTCTGAAACAAACTCTGTCGCTGTAATACCCATATCGGCCACCAGATGTCAGCAACAGTCTACTGTAGGGGTTCAATCCTCACCAATGGAGCATTAATGCAGCACTAGTTACCTGATCTTGGCTAAGAAGAACTAAAGCACAACATCCTACAAACAACAACTTGTACTCTTAGATATTTGTATGGATTAAACACATGAGATATAACATGTTAATTAATGAGCTTTATTCCATTTTCAAGTCACAAAAACAATGTCAGTGTCTGCAGTGCATACAGAAAAAGACATATATTTTTTAATGTCTATATGTTTAGCATTAGGTTAACAGAGGTATTATGGAAGGAGCTGGGGTCGGGCTGAGGGTAGAGAGAAGAGTCTGGAGGCAGTCGCTGACTGAGTTAATGCTTTTGAGCATTTCTGTTAGATGGATGAACTGGGCCCCCGGATAGTCGTCCATCTGTATATGCTCAGATGAAAATCTAAGATCGAGATTGGAATCCCCCATTATTATGATGGGTTTCTTGGGGTGAAAACTCCAATTTTCCAGCCCACGTGCCCTTATCTGGTGGACCGTAGGTTCCTGGGTTGAAGCCTCCTGGGCAACAGGTGGGGTGTCCTCCTTAATACTGGGCCTTTCATTTAAGTGTGCCTGAAAAGAAACAGACATCATGTTAGGTTTCATTGCCAAAGGTGTCCTGTTGGTTCAGGGGGCTGACTGAACGCCCCATTGGCCGTAGTCAAAACAGCAAGTAGGGATTTAAACGTCTGTGTTTTAACTGCAGCTATGATCTGAAGTCTGTGAAATAAGTTGTTAGGATGTAAATTGTAAATATGAGCTGTGTTACCTCAAACCAGGCGCTGGATCTCCTCTGTCCTCTGGACCTGCAGAGTCTACAAATGAGACTGACGGGACTTGATCTCATGATCCCTCCATCCGATCTCCTCATCAGTCCTGCACATGACAGCCTGCATTTCCCTCTCGGTGTCTTTCAGCCTCATCTGGTGAAATATTAAATATGAATAAAAACAGCTCAAATAACAAGTAACAAATCACATCACAGACCATAAGATAAGATAAGATAAGATAAGATAATAATTATTTGTTTTATGAAAAACCTTTTGAAACATTTTAACTGGGCCACCAGCTTTAAAAAAAGCTTTTAACAAAAAGGGCTATATTTTGGATGAAAAGCAGTTTTACAGTCATTTTCTGCCAAAAGTATGTCCAAGGTTAAAGGTCCTGTGCCAAAAGTAGGTCAAAGGTCAAACACAATTTTGGAAATACTTCAGATACGTTGAAAATGTGGAAAATGTGGAAACTGGATACACTGCACTTTATGGCAATTAGAGATCATATACCAAAGACACCAAAATATGAAATTCTGGGGCTAGTGTGCATATATTTGTCAATAAATTTGACAAATTTCTCATTTTTGTTTTTTATACTACTCATTTCGACTGTGTTTTTACTTTTCATTCTTTGAGTTCTGACCCATTTCGATAGTAGTTTTAGGGTTATTCAAATTTACGAGGTATAAAAAAGGCAGCAGTGAGGAAACGACAACAGGTAGGCGGGTCTTTTTCATTTTCTTATCAACTATTGGTTCATCTCTTCTTCTTTTTTTTAAATGGAAGTTTTTTGACAATCAGTACATGCAACACCTAATTGTTTTGCATCCTTGAACTTAAGGGTAAGTAATTAATGTATATGTATATACATTAATTTATCTAGTTAAGGGTGATTGATAATTAGTAGTTACTAGACAATTCTGAGAAATTTCTCAGTCGGATAGTTTTCCCCGAAACAAGTCCTCACAGTTCATGCTAGCTCAACTTTGCTATGTTTAACGCTATGTATACCCCAGGTACATTATTTTGCAAAATTGCTTTTTTGTGCTGCATGTGAAAATTCCTTCCACTGAACCGTCGTTAGTAAAAAATAAACCTACAACCCCGCTAACATTATTGGGACGGTCGCCACGATATAGATGTGGTAGAGCCAATAAATCATCGTGTTAAGATGATTTAGAGTGGTTACCTTAACTTACTATTGGTCATTCTTTAATGTCCAGAGAAGCTGAACTTACAGCTCACGTTCAACGTGAAAAATGATCGAAATGACAAATTACCAGCTTCCATTCAATAAACGTGTATAAAGTTGCCTGGCGCTATGACGCATATCAATTGCAGCGTCGTAGAAGTATTGGGACGTTTTGTCAAAATTGAATATGAAGCTTTTTGTCTTGGCGTTTATGTTTGGTTACGAATGGAGGAGAGGACGTCAGGGAGTAGATAGAGGTCAAAAGTGATGCTCAGCACAGCTGGCAAGTGGCACAGATGTGTCCTTAATACATAATATTGTATTTTTTCAATGCAGTCCGGTTTCCTGCTAATGTAAAATTAAAAATGTTATAATTCACTAAAATGTTGCATTTCTGAAAACCCGGACCACTCCAAGTGCCCAGTCCCGAATTATACGCATTGCCATCTGGTCACACTAGTCTAAACCTATCTGCTACACAGACTCAGTTCTATCCATGGATATTTAAAACACTGTTGCAGTGCAGTATGGCCTATTTTGATGCAGACATGTGCCCTTGCCAAGCAAACTGAAATTGCTTTACTAATTTATTGTAGGCTAATAATAAAGATATTGCTGTCTACACATTTCAGTGTATTTAATTGTAGATATTGTAATACTTATTCATAAATTATGTAAATTATTTTTGTATGTGAATTGAATGTGTTGAGCCTGTCAAAGACAAATTTCTGTCACAGACAAATTTCTGTCACTGATGGGACAGACAATAAAGATTATCCATCTATCTATTTATTACTGTTGTATAGGAATTTTAAAACATTTTCTCTTTTTACCAGATAAAGAACTAACTTAAGCAGTGTCCCCATGCTGAGATTGTGTGCACCACCTCTGCAAAACATAGGTAAGTTCATATTTTTGTTTATCTGTTATCATATCATATCATTTGCTCTTTTTTTTCTTCTTTCAGTGACGTGTGTGTGGCAGTGCAAACACTGTGATGCCAGAGAGAGTAGTAGGTACAAATTACTTAAACATTATAAATTACATCATATGTGTAAATTGTCCATGCACAATTAAGGCATCAAGTGGACTCACCACACATGTCTATAAAGCTCATTCATCTCAGCTTACACAGACAGCTTCCAATTCAGTATTATTATTACACAGGCACAAGAACAGGAATATAATGGCAAATCAAATATTATAGTGTTGACCAGTTGTTTCTGTCCTCACCGATACAGTGATCAAACAACTAGTAATTCATTGTTGTGCATTGTTAATGTTTTTCAGATCGATAAGGAGTTCCTGCACATTTCAACTGTACCTATGCTGTCTACATTCTTTGCTGAGCTCGACCGGTACTCTCCACGCATGATGGTGATCTTTCCGTGCAAAGGTGGGGCGGCTGGAAGAAAAATAAGACGGTTCATGGTGGCCATCTCCAAGGTTTGTATTTAACCCCTTGACCTATACTTAAAAATGCTTTTTATGCCCTTGTCATGACAATTGCACAAGCATAAATCTCTAAACATGTGGCAGGCAAAAGTGCCAAGTAGAGCTGGGCGATATGGACAAAATCAAATATCAGATTATTTTTGACCAAATAACTCTGTCAATATATTGACAATATTGTCGGGATGACTTTTGCTTCTTTCACAAAATATTCACAAAATCGTATTTTTGATCAATAGTCATCAGTAATGCTCATATAATAACTAAGTGGTTAAAGGCAAATAATAAAAAGGCTAGAGCAGTCTGGTAAGTTCAGAAAATGACATCACTTTACTGTAGTGCAGCCTTTAAAACCAGGAAAAGACAAAACATGTCATATTACGATATCCTAAATCCCAGACAGTATCTAGTCTGTTATCACAATACTGATATATCAATATATTGCACAGCCCTAGTGCTATGATTATGCAGGTTTTTACTTCAAAACTCTTTAAACATGCATTATACTGATTACATCAGCCTCAGCCAGAGATGAGTAAGGAATTGGTAAAATCACATGGTGAATGTTTTTTGATAAGAATGAAAAACCACCATGCACATGTGAGGTTGCCTCATTTCGTGTCTGATTTAGTCGAGATCTTGTATAGATGTTGAGTTCTTGCCTTTTGGCGACTGAGAACAAACTATTGTCTATCATTTACCATTCTCCAGACCTGAAAAATTTGCAGTTTGCCATCAAAAATGCACAGTTTGTTTATTCGTTTCAAACTGAGACTGTAGACTGAGACTGAAGGCAGACTCAGAAAATGTATTTACTGTCATATTTGACCTCACAGAACACCGAGGCCAACGCTTCCATGGAGCAAACTGTGATGGGAGTGTACGTCATACAAAAGGAAGGTGTGGAGCCTGGAGATGACGTAGAGGACATCGGTATCCTCATAGAAGGTGTGATGGTCCTCAGTGACTTGGGGAACTTTGGGATGGCTGGTTCTGTTATTTGGACTGATACACACTTTGAACCTGCATAAGAGCACAAATGCACTTTTGAAGTGCTGCAGAAGATTCTTCTAAATCTTGATGGGCAGAGGTTGTTGTCCAAGGCATAATTCATGCAAGAGTCCGGAAAGACTATTTTAAGACTGTTTTCTTACTGAGCATATTTTATTTTATTATTTTATTTGTATTTTATTTTTTTATAGAGATTTTATACAGACAGTCTGTACATTTTGCACTACTGTTTTGAAAGTTCTATAGCCTCCTATGCATTGCTGTAGATGGAAAGATTCTAAACCTGTTATTTACTCGACTCAAAGTTGAGAAAGCTGAGAAGAGCAGGGATGTTGGCAGCTGTATGTTGAAAACAAATGTTAAATAAAATGTAAAACTGATATATGTATGTTTAGTAATTTAATTAAAATGATTTCCAGTACTAGCAATGAAAATAACACAAATTGAAACAACAAGATTGACATGAGTATAACAGACAAAACCTATACTAGTTCATACAACATGGCTGAAATTTGTTGCACTAAAGTATGTAATTGACTTAGTCATTGACTAGACTAAGTACAAACATTTTAATTCAATGAAAGGCAAATTAATTGAATGTAAATATTCTCCTGATATTTCACCAACTAATCTATGTGGTGTTGAAATAACACAATCAAGATAGCTTGACTTTACTTAATTTGTTTAGATGGAATATAGGTGGCATGATTAAATTACGTTACTCCAACGAATTTTAATTTTGAGTGCACAAACAATTAACACGCAACGTCACTGCTCAAGAAGGAGGTAGATGTTAGTCTAGACCCTTTTCAGTTTGCCTATAAGGGAGGGCGTGGCACAGAAGATGCCATTAATATCACACATCTAGTCAGCAAACACCTAGATGACATCAAGGCTTATGCACGCATATTGTTTGTTGATTTTAGCTAAGTTTTCAATACCATGCAGCCACGGCCTAGCAGACCACTGGCACTGAAACATTTACATTCTTTATTCCATTCATGAAAATACAAACAGGCTAAAATTCTGTCCACAAATAGTATGGAGATTTATTATGTCTTTAGAAAAAGATGTAAAACAAGAGTCATCAGTCATGCTTCTGCATCGTTTTAAGCTAAATGCTAATGTCAGCATGATCAAAACCACAATTCAAATATAGAGATGCTAAGCTGTTTAAATGTTTACTGTGTTCACCATCACAGTTTAAAATGCTAGTATGCTAACATTTGCTAACTAGCATGAATGGAAGTGAAATGAAGGGTGGAGCTAGGATTTTTCTAGCTCAGGGGCCACCAAGGGGTCACATTCTACACAGAGGGGCCAAGTATACGTCCAACATCCATGCACATTTCCTCCTTCAGGAAGATCTATATACATTTAACTCATTGAAATGTAACATGCAGTTGTGTATACCTCCAACACACAATATTTGATCACCATCTGGCAGGAGCATACTCTGAAGTGAAATTCTTATTTCTGTACTCAGGAAAAATGAAATGAGGAGCCGCTTTAATATCTGGAGAGGGCAGATGAGAGGTTCATACAGCAGCCACAGGATGGACACCGTCCTGCAGAAGATGGAGGTGGACACCAGCACATTGCTTGGACTGATCGTGGCAGTGATGGAGCCTCAATCCCAAAGATGACACTGATACTAAAGTGTCAGGATATTTCTTTTATTATTGAAAAACTGAGGATAGCACCTATTTTTGTGACTTGTGTATTCTTCTATTGTACTGTGTAGGGTTAAAAGGGGTTAACGATAATAATTATGATCGAGATGATCATATATTAATTATCGTATTATAAAGCTATTAATTAATCAGGTAGGGTTATGAAAGAATACCTCGAGGAGCACCACCTTCCTAAAGCTATATTCCTAAGGTCGGAAGGATTCCTTAAGAAAGCTGTAAATATAACCCAGATTAATTAATTACTAAAAAATGGCGTTCAATCAGTCTCAAATGAAGGAAGTCAAGTCCTCTATCGCAAGAACTAATGATTCCAGTCATCAACACAGAAACTTGGTCTAAGAGAATCTACTTTATTATCAAAGATAATCTAACACAGCACACAGAACAAACTAAAACTAAATTCAACATAGGATGATGACAGAAAGATAGTCAGAATGAGATCGGAGTGAAAGAGAGAGGATAAGACATAACTATAACAGGGTGGATGATAGCGTGGTGATGTGAACCAAACTAAAGGGGGTCTAAGGGAAGTTTGAAGGGAAACTAAATTAGGTAAATTGTGGGTGATAATGCCAGATCAGCTATGACGCTTTCCAAGACACAGAGATTTCGGGTAGCTTACTTTTCAGCCGGTCTCCGGGGTAAGTACGAAAGCACGCTTTGGCGAGTTATCAGGAGGGGTCGCCGACCGGATACTCGCGGAGGATGCTGTTCGAAGTCTGCCGGATCCTGGTCCCGAATCTCGGATGTTGGAGGGTCGCGTCGTCGCTGGCTGGCGGCTTTGTGAACTTCGGACCTGACGGTCGTGTTCAGCTTGGCCGGGCTTTGACGGCGTTGAAGCGCGTTAAGCGGTAATACAGCTCGAAGAGGGGCTTAGTGAATTACTCAGGCGTGAGTGATCCACAGGTGAGCTTCCAATAATTTAGTTGAAGTGCGGAACTTCAATTCTTTGCTGAAATTGTAGGAGAGGAATGCTATCTAACTGTATGAGCTAAGTCTTAAAGAAAAGGGAAAAGAAGTCTCTTCTGCTGCGGCAGGAGGGCACGGGCTTATCCACGGAGTCACGGGGATCTCCGCGTTCAGGAGTCAGAATTCATGTCAGGTGGAGGTAGGAGCAAGCGGAGCAAGAGGACGAGCGGCTTCGCGCCGTGGCTTTTGAATCCTCACAGCTGCCGGAAGTAAGGGCGTGTCCTATGTTACTGTAAGATACGAGGTCACATCACCAGCTGACATAGAAACAATAGGCGAGACATCTGAGTCTCTCCACTAGAAGGAGGCATCAAAGCACACATGCAATGAACATGAACTCAAAGGGACACAGGAAGAAAATCATCACTATGTGCTCATCAAATTCAAGACAAGAAACATATTACAAAAGGAGTAAAACACACAACGATAAGGGGAATATCAGAAATGATCCATTAGAACATGTTACAGAGTTCAGCTTCCCAGAAATCATGCTTACACAGTCATGAACACATTTCTTCTCTTGCTTCCGTGATGAGAGGAAGAGGAGAAGAGGCAGGAGGTATGGTGAACATTTTGGCATGGAGGGTAGGTTGGATTGTCAGATTTTTATTAATTCATTGATTCCCAGTTTCTGAACCCATGCAGGGTTTTGGATCCTGTGGTTTGGAACAGAAAGCAGTCTCATGGTCTCCTGAGTTGCAGACTGACACCCTGGTGTGTCTCTGGTACTCAGCAAGGGGTCAGGAGGGGTGAGACCAGGTCCTCTTTGATATGTTAAGGGAAGGCAAATGTTGTGTGGGTACAGACCCCAAGTTGTGATTACGGGTGTTATCTTTATGTGAATTGTGGGGTTGTAACTCCACAATGGTGAGCAGATGGTTGATCAAAGCGAATGACCATGTTTGATCATCCAGGCAAGGCGGAACCACAGCTGAAGTCGCAAGGCATGGTGAGGTGGAGGTCGACTGACCTACCCTCACCCTACAACTGTCTATAATTTTTTTTTTAATAAACCAGTTTTCTGAATAGACATGTCTGTGTCAGTATACTTGATTTACAGAGAAACAGAATACAGGTAATTACTGTATAGATGTGTTAGAATATAATCACTGAACAGGTGGTTTAATAACAATGCTTTAATAAAAAATCACTCCCTCTGGTAAAGTAGTCCATCACTGCAGCTCTACTGTCAGAGGCTGAATGTTTACATGTCTCGCGCTCATCAGTGAACGAGCCACACGGAAAGTCTGCAGGAATTACAAAGAGCTGGAATGAGGAACAATTGTGTCCAATCAGTGGTGAGATGATGGATGTACCCAGACAACAGGTGACCTCCGTCTTACCATCAGCCGCAAGACAACCTGTAAAGATGAATCGGTGCGTCAATCATTTGTTTGACTGTAATGTGAAGTTGATGCTACGTAGCAAGCTAAAGGCTAAAGCTAACAAAGGCTAACATTACGTTCATTATGTACGTTCAGTGTTTAAAAGAGTTAAAACATGTTAGGTAATTACCTTTCTTCTCCAACGTAATTGCAGTCACGACGAGACGCACGAATACGTCGAAACGAGACGTCAACGTAGGGTTGCTAGGTGCAGAACTTGCTATATGACGTCAGCCGGATGTTGGGAAACACCAGCTGGATCATAGATGACACTAAAACGTCACAAAAAGATGTTCTGGCCGGTGGATATAAAGTTACTTCAATTTCTATTCAGTGACAAATTCAAAATCAAGTGGAATCTTCACTATGGCTTCAATGACTACACCTGAGGAAACAACCAATACCAGGACATCCAAGATCCGTCCTTCAAAGTCTGCTACTATCACCAAGGTACGATCTTTAACAAGCTAACACCACATCTTAAAAGTTTAATAGTTTTTGTTAACAAGTATTGTAATTTAATGATAGAGTTTGGTCTGATTTCTGTATTTTCTTGGAAGATAGCATGTAGTTCAACATCCACTTCCTTTTTCTTCACATGGTGGTCTCCTTCATTTCCAGAAGGACTTTCATGTTTTCCTTGTGAATATGATCAAATGCTTGTGGTGTTAAAATAATATAAATCATTTGTTTACATTTTTTTGTTGTTATTTTTGAAGACCAAATTTTATTTTTCCCACTGACACTTAAAGATAAGTTAAAAGCAAGTTGGGAAAGCAAGCTTTTTTTTTTACTTTTCCTACTTTAAACCCACTTGCTGCACATTTGACACTTCCAGCTCTCTCTGCCTTACCCCAGTGTATTTGTGTTGTTTGTGTTTTATAGAACCCTTTCACTGGTGTATTTTGTTTGTGTGCATGTGTTTGTCTGCATGTTATATGCATGTGCAAGACAAAGTCTTTCTTTCTCAGTGCAATCAGTTTCAACTCAATTTTTTGGGTTTCTGTTTATTTTTTAAATTCTTAAATATAAAGTTGTTTTTAATTCTATCAAGGCAATCCCGATGGTAACAGTTGTTTGTTTCATTAAACTGATTTATTTTTTTGTTTTTCTACTTGAATTAGATTGTCTATGTGCCTCTGGAGAAGCGTAGATACAAGGGAAGAGACCACGTGAAAGTCTGTATGGGCATCATGAAGAGGACCGGAGCCCAACTGGAACTCTCTGTGGCCAAAGACCAGTCTCTCGCCATCGTGGTCACTGGAAACGTGGATGCTGTGATGAAGGCCCATAAGGAGATATTCTCCCTACTGCAGCTTCAGGTTAGAGAGCTGTCTTTTTCAGTGATAAGTGTATCAGCATTAGTTTATTAGTTTAGTTTATTAGGATGCTGCCGCTATTCTTACTGGGGTCCGACACATATGCATAACATTATACAATGCATACCATATAAGAATACCTACATACAACAAAACATGATAAAACAAAAGCACACTGTACGAACAATATAGTTATTGTAACAATGTAAATTATATACCTGTCCTTTCAGTAAACATTTCCATAATTTATCCAAACACATTTATAAAACGTATTTTACAATCTTTCATCTGTATAAAGTATTTAGGAATTACAATGCATGTTGTGTTATGAACCATATTATCACTAGTTGCTTATTATAAGATAAAATAATAGAGCAGCACACATATCATACTTCTCTATATCTAGAGATTGTTATAATAGTAATAAACAATATAGTATAGCAGCACTCCTATCATACTTATCTATTAAGAGAGAAATTAAATAGAATAATAGTATAGTAATAATAAATGTCACCATCATCTCTGCCCTAATCATCTCTACAATTATATAATAATGATACAGTGATATAATAATAATGATACAACTATATCAATTCAATTACCTCATCCAAACATACATATACACGTATAATAATAATGATTCGACTGTATCAGTTGAATTACCTCAACATACCTGCCTATAGACCTGTTATTTATAACCAATTTATTGTAACTAATTCCTACATGTTTCGTCGTCACTTTTCAAAAAATGTTTTTTCAGTTGTAGTTTAAATTTCTCTTTACTATTTTCTGATGTGATATAACTGGGGAGTGAATTGCAGACATACATGGCTCTGAATATGACTGTTCGTTTGATAGCATTTGTCTTTACTTTTGGTGGTGTAAAATGACCTGCAGTGGCATGTCTAGTAATATAATTATGTTTATCTGTACTGAAGGATAAGTTCTGATACAAAATAAATGGGGTCTTAGTGACAGTAATGTTTCTAATAAATACTAATAATGAATAGATCAGTCTGTCCTTTACAAATAACCAGTTAAGACTCTTATGCATTGCAACAACAAGCTGTTCATTAACAGCTGAAAACAAAAGTGCCAACTGTATATTTCATCCCTTTTCAGGATTCAGAGACTCTTGAGATCCCCAAGGAGCGCCATCGATTTATCATTGGCAAAAATGGGAAGAAGCGTCAAGAGTTAGCGCTGAAGACGGCCACCACAATCCAGATTCCTGGACCTGAAGACCCCAGCAACCAGATCAAAATCTCTGGTACCAAGGAGGGCATTGAGAAGGCAAAGCATGAGATCCTGTTGATCTCTGCTGAGCAGGTAACGTGACTCATGAGACAACCAGCTTACTTCTGAGGTACATCCCAGATACCACAGCTGTAGGATGGATTTCAATGTTTTCCTCTGACCTTCTTACCCTTAGGACAAACATGCTGTGTGGAGGGTGAATATCGACAAGGTTTACCACCCATTTATCACCGGTGCCCACAACAAGGTGGTAGGAGAAATAATGCAGGACACTGGTGCCTGCATTCATGTCCCTCCTCCACCCGTGAACAAGACAGAGATTGTCGTCTCTGGGACCAGGCAGCAGGTGGCCCTCGCTATGGCAAAGATCCAAGAGATTTTTGAAGACAAGGTACGCTAAAATCAAAGTTATTAGTTAGTGTTAGTGCTGATATAGATGATGTAGTCATGACAGGGGTTTGAACAAAATTCAATGTTGCTGATCTTTCCTTTGTATTGCAGAAGAAGAATACCACCACCATTGCAGTGGAGGTTAAGAAATCACAACACAAGTTTGTGATTGGCTCCAAGGGAAAGACCCTACAGGAGATCCTGGCCAAAACCGGTGTCTCCGTTGAGGTCCCACCTTTTGACAGCGGCTCAGAAACTGTCATCCTCCGAGGGGAGCCAGGCCATCTGGTTCAGGCCCTGACTGCAGTTTATGTTAAGGTGTGGTACATTTATCAAATGATCTTTGACATTTGACTTGCTACAAAACCTTTTTCTTCAGCTTATCTGGCTTTGATTTGACTTTTTTTTTCTTTTGTGTTTTAGATTCAGGAGTGTCTGCCTGCTGCGAACAGCAAGTCTGAGAAGAGTGTCATCATGGGACATAAGGCCAATCAGAAGGAGCTGGTAAGCATATAAATCTCTTTAATGTTATATTTAAATTTAAATTTACATTTAGTTGTGTACTGTGTACTAAGGTCAGGCATTTCTGCTGAACTCTTTCTGATGGTATTTTGAAGTGTCTGCTGTGTTTAGGATTCACATACACTGATGACAGTTATCTGTGAGGTTACTTTTAAGGCCACCGTCATGATAACTTTGAATGAGGAGAGAACTTAATTATTAACTTTGCTAATGGTAGTTAATATCTACTCTACAGGCGCTCAGGAAGTTGACCATCACTGTGGATCCAAAGTATCACCCAAGAATCATCGGGCGCAAGGGTGAAACAATCAAAGCCATCTGCAGTGAGCATGGTGTCAACATCCGGTTCCCAGAAAGGAAGGCTGAAAATCAGGTATGGCATTCTGCAGAACTTGTTTCCTTGTTTTCCTTTAATTACATATCAAAATGGATATAGTAAAAAATTAGACCCTCATCAGCACAGCAGGTGGTGACAATGTACCTTTTCATACATGACATTATAATGAGAACACACAGTGAAAGAGTTACCAACAACTGTAGTCGTCATTATCATACAGATTATTATGGGAGAGTAAGAAATTGTTTTTTTTGTCCTTAAATTCACAATTTTTTCTTTGTCTTGAATTTGTTTCTCCACAGGATCAGATCGTTGTGACAGGTGATGAGACCAAAGCCGCCGCGGCACGAGATGCTATCCAGGCCATCGTGGATGAACTTGAAGATACAATCTCCAAGGACATCACCCTGGACAGCCGGGTTCATGCCCGTATTATCGGAGCCCGCGGCATTGGAATCATCAGCATCCAAAATGAGTTTAAGGTGAGTCTGCAGAGAGGAAGGAGATCTTCCTGTCAGTGTAGCAAAACTACATAACAATTCACTTGCATTGTGTTTTGGAGCTTTCATTGTGTCTCCACTTACACCTTGTTAGCCCATTGTTATCTGACTACATAAATAATGTTTAGTTTTGGTAATACGATTTGTTAGTATCCAGTCCTTCATGTGGCTTGTTTTTATTTGTGTTTTTAGGTTGATATCAGGTTTCCCCGGCGAGGAGCTGCAGACCCGGACCTTGTGACGGTCACAGGTCGCTCCAAGCTGGTGAATGAAGCCATCGACCACCTCCTTAACCTGGAGGACAAATACGTAAGTTGCTCCCCATGACAACTGTTAATATTTGCTGGAGGTATTACAACATTTGTTCTGTAATGTTTACAGTTTGCTCATTAGATCTGATATACTGTATGTTCACTTCTGGCAGATGGAGGATGCTGAGATAAAGAAATACCTGAAGCCCTCTATGTATAGCGCTGCTGCCAGGCATGAACGGCGTGGCCCTTCCAATGGCGTTGCGGTGAGGGAGGCTCCGAGGTCCACTGCCAATCAGAAGGTGAGGATTTCCAACAAGCCTGACACTGTTTGAAATTAGAATTGGTCACACCTTATTTTGTTAATCACCATTTTTTTTCTACTTATAGGCCCCTGATATGAGTTGCACTGAGGAATTCCCCAGCCTTGGAGCCTCAGCAGCAACCAACACCTCTCCCCTGGGACCCAAGCACTGAGCTCCCTCTTGAGCTGGACTGACTGCTGACCTCTTCAGCTCTGAGAACGTCATCCTTCTCCTCCAGCAGATTCAGGACTCTTAAAGTGCCTTCACAGCCTATAATTGTTTTCTATTTTATTTATCTATTATATTTTATTAATAAAAAAGTGAAAAAAGTGAACAACAACCTGACATTTCATTGTGGTTTGAACTTTTATACCAAATTAAATGGTGGCCCTTATCTTAGTTAGTGTCTTCCAGTTGCTATGCAGATTGTTCTGCTCAGTAGCAACGGCCATATTTCATCAGTCTTACAACTAGAAAGATACGAACCAGCAAGAGAAGAAACATCGGTACATTTTTAATGGACAGCTGGATGTTTATTGTTCCTATGAAAACTCTTGGAACACCCCAACCCTCAGCTATTGTGATACCATTAAGAACTTGACAATTATCCACAACAGTCATTGAGTGAGTTACATTATGGTCAAATAAAAAGTTTGCTTTTGTCGTAGGTCTAATAGTCACTAGAAAATGAAGCATTAACATGATTCCATTGACAAAAAATATTTGAGTAGCCATTTTGTTGCAGAGATTTCTTTTATTACCAATATTTTCATTTAAAAGTTTACATCAAACAGGGGTTTACTGCAAAAATCATATGAAAAAGAAAATACGTTTTTCTCAAAACACAATACTTTTATAAAAGTTCAAAGTGTTGAGTTTGTTTAATTTTGGTACATTCGACATGTGTGTACATGTTTAACATTTGTTTGTGGCTATACTGAATTCATATAGCAGGATGAGAATCCTTTAATAATTCAATGAAAGAGTGAAATGTTAAGAAGAAAAAGTCAACGATTTTGTGGATTTTCATGTCTAAAAGTGCAGAAACAAAAACTTTGAAATGCTTTTCTGGATTAAAATCTCTGATTTAAATGCCAGAATCCTGATCCGATCTTACATGTCTAGAAAATCTTTGTTATATAAAAGTTATGATGAGCTGTACGGACGAATCCAGGCTTTAAGCAGATGTAGACAAGCCACCATCACAGCAGCTGGACCTCACTTGTAAATTACACATAAATGACAGGATATATCACTGCAATTGAAGTAAGGGAATTCATTTTATGAGGTCCTCCGCAGAGAAACACCTGTGCAGGAGACTCAGTAGTACCAGCTGTATGGTGAAAATATAACAATGAAATGGCATTAAAATGAATTATTCTTTAGGATTAAATCCATTTTGTACAAAAACTGTCCAACAAAGGTCGTCCAATCAACAGACACGGAGACAGAACTTCTGGAAGCAGAGCTGTAACGTTATCAAAAGTTGTGCTCCAACAACGTTCTGACTAGCATGAGGTCACACAGGCCTGACCAGGGACCACTAAGGACTGAGCAACAGACCTGCCTACACAGGGCAAATAGTGAGCTGCCAATGCAATGATATTAATTATATAGAATAATTATATAGAATTATTATTAAAATGGGTAATGGTGCATTTATTTAATTCAGCAACTCACACAGTTAATATTTGTGAGTGTGGATCACTGGTTACTGTTGGGGGAATTGATAGTCAACTGTGAACATCCAGTGTTTTGCAGCTTAGTGCAGTAGTTAGCCGTTTTATATTTCAAACTAATCCTCCACCAATAGAAGCCTGTAAAATAACCTTGCTGCCTTAAACATGGGTGCTTCTTCACTGCACTTCAGCTCCTGTATCTTACTGTATTTGTGTGACTCACTCAATATTGTTATGTTGTGTCAAATCAAGTGGCTTTTGTGGCTCCATCAAGTCTTCAGTTTAAGTTACACCTGCTTAAGTGGACTAGTTTTTAAAAGTCAACATAGATATATTAAGCAAATTGAGCATTAGTTCATTTATTTAGTTTAACAACTCACAGAGTTGATTTTTTGAGTGTAGTGGATTCACCTCACACATCAGTTGTCTCCTGTTGGTTATACTACAACAACTAGTAGGGACAATTTTGCTTTTGCACAATTTTGGGTAATTTTTATTTACAGTCCGCAGAAACATGCTACAGTTTCCGACTGTCTTCAAACTAAAGGTACAAACCATCTCTTATCTTGATTTATCTCATATATTTACATATTATGTTTATTATTATTATGCAGCAGAATTACAAACAAAACACATGGCAGTGAGATGTCTGCTGGGGGTAATTAGGCCATTAGCCATTAAAAGTTAAGGAAACACTCATTTAGATCATTTGCTGGCATGCTATCCTCAGCTAGCCACATTCAAACTTTGTGCTACAGCGTCACAAACTTTGTGCTGCAGATGGACTCAGCAATTACCTTCAGCACTTGGTCGTGACACCAGTGATAGCAACCCTCCCCTAGTGCTTTAGGACAACCACCAAGGATGTGTTCCAGAGCTCCTCTTCCTTGGCACAAGGGACATGTTAGTGTTTCAACCTCCGCCCGAACAGAAGACGTTAGGTGGGCTGGGCAGAACGTCATTAACACGCAACGTCACTGCTCAAGAAGGAGGTAGATGTTAGTCTAGACCCTTTTCAGTTTGCCTATAAGGGAGGGCGTGGCACAGAAAATGCCATTAATATCACCCATCTGGTCAGCAAACACCTAGATGACATCAAGGCTTATGCACGCACATTGTTTGTTGATTTTAGCTAAGCTTTCAGTACCATGCAGCCACATGTGGTTAAAGACCAACTGAAACAGCTGAATGTAAATTGGTACATCTCCTTCTTAACAAACTGTACTCAACAGATCAGGGTCAACAATGTACTCTTAGACCCCAGGTTGATCAACACAGGCACCCCTCAGGATTGTGTCGGCACCCCAGTCCTTTTCACGTTGTACACAAATGACTGTACAAGAATCCTCATTGAGAACTACATTTTTCAATTTTCAGATGGCACAGCCGTGATAGTAGACCACTGGCCTATCACTCTGAAATAGAGACATTTGTGCAGTGGTGCAATAACAACCATCTTGTGTTAAATGTGATGAAGACTGAGGAGACCATATGTGACCACAGGTCTGTGCTTATTAACAACGTATCCATTACTCTGGTCGGCTCGCACAAGTATCTCAGGGTCCATAAATAAAATTCATGCCATTACAATAAAGGATTTTTATTGACAACACACTGAGCTGGAAGGCCCATGTTGGAAGTTTCTGCTCTAGACTTCAACAGCAGATGTATTTCCTACGCAGACTCCAGGTCTACGGAGCAGAACAGAAGCTCATGTTAGTATTCTACCAGGCTGTGGTGGAGAGTTTTATTAGATATGGTATCACAGCCTGGTATGGTAACCTGAGTGCAGTTGAGGTCACAGGTTCCTCGTCTGGTTCAGACTGCCATGAAGATTTTTTTGGGGGGGTGGGGGGCTGGTCACAAGAGCTGTGCAACATGTCATCTGTGTAATACATTGACCACAAGGACAGTGCAATATTAATATCACTGTGATGTGTACTCACCTGTATGTGTGAACTGTTGTATGTGTATGAAATCATGTGCAGTAGGATGTCAATTTCTGTGGAACTACAGTTGGACAAAACAAAACAAATTTCCCCACAGGTACAATAAAATTATATCCTGTCGAATCTGTCGTCAAGGAAAACAACAGCTGCATGGCAGAAAGTGGGGAAATGAAGGGAATGGTCATTACTTTAAATACAGGAGAGTGTAAAGATAGAGAAGCACTGCTGAGGCAAATTACAATGGACTGTGTGGAACCTGCACAAAACAGAAAACAATTAAACGTCTGAAATACAGCTTTAAAAGAAGAGCAGAGAGCTGAGCTGTACGCTATATCCTCACAACAGGAAATGCAGACAAAAATGTGTATTTTTTTAACCAAACTTTATTGAACATTGTGAACATACATACAAAAAATAGAAATATACAGCATCATGTAGAGGATATACTAGGGGGAGATTTACATTTAGAAAATAAGAAATATTAATATATTAAAATTAGAAGTTTAAGAAACTATAACACCAGGCATCCAAACTTTTTCCAGGCTGTAGCAAAAAACAAAACAAAAACAAATATCCAAGCAAAGATTTATTTACATAATTTAAAATAAAAAAGAATTGAGAAAAATCAACACTTATCTTTCTTGCAGTCCTACTAGAGTTAATTTTTTTTAGTGATGAGAAAAACAGCTTGAAGTCATTTGTGAACCAATTTAAAAAACGTGAATTTTATTAAAACGACCAGTGCCGGACCGGGTTCCTGAGTGATAGGTCAGCATCATCACAGTCTGCTTACAGAAACCAATTGAAGGATCTAATTTTGACATAAGTTTATTTTTATTTTTTGTTCTCTCTAGCTTTGTCTTTTCATTATTGTTGTGTCTTGAGCATGTTATGTGTCCTTGTGTCCCCTTTTTGCTTGCCAATCTTCCAATGCTAACTTACTTACTTACTACTTTGGATTTTGTTTGTAGTTTTTCCTTTTTTCTCTCTTGTTTATATCTGTTGAAAACTGTGTTACATTAAACTCTAATGCTTGACAGGAGTGGAACTGTGTACAAGCCCTCAGGGCTTCATTCCCTCTTTGCACTGTTTTTATTATGTGCTAAATAAATAAATCAAATCAAAATCAAATCCATATAATAGCTGCTGTGTTATGAAGAAGAAGAAGAAGAAGAAAGGAAGAAGAAGAAGAACGGAAGAAGAAGAAGACGAAGAAGAAGAAGAAAAGAAGACGAAGAAGAGTTCGACATTATACCACTAGGTGGCGAACTCACACAGATTGAATGAGGCGCATGTTCATTAAAACGCTGAGCTGCAGTCGGTGTTGTGTTTAGTGGCCGCTTCAGCTTGTATCTAATGTATTACCGTCACCTGCGATAAAATTATATCGTTTTTAACCAAGACAAAGCGCTGCTAATTCCACCATTGTCTCAATACTCTACTGAAACACTAACCGGTAAGTGTGTGAGCTATAGTATAATACGCCTCTGTATTCTCGATTGTAAATATGTATTGTTAGCTAACGGTTAGTTAATGTTATATTTGCCAAATTGTAATAGCTAGCAATTTGCACAGACTAACGAATGGGGAGTTAAGGGATAAAGTAATTTTCCCTAGACAGTCGCTCCTAATTGTGGGTTATCTGTTCTTCTTCCTTGCTGATTTTACTGCGCAGCATTTGTAAAATAGATTTTAGCCCTGGTGTTCTGCTGCTATCTGCTATCTGCTGTCCATCACGACCCCTCCCTCCCCTTCAGACTGTTAGAGCGTCACAGTATGGCCTCTTAAGATAGTGATTTTGTAGTCCTTATTTTTGAAAATAATAAATAAGAACAGCTGAGTTCAAATAGAAGAGGTCAAGCACTGGACTTTCCAAAATATCCCATTATTGTTAAATGGAGTGTTTGCAGTGTGGGACTAATTCTTGCTTTTGTATATTATTCCACTGCTGTCTGTTTCAGTCTGAAGGAGGATCAGCAAACATGTTCTACACCTGTGGTCCCAACGAGGCTATGGTGGTGTCAGGTAAAACGAGGGCTTTTTATTTCAACAGTATGTAATTGTTAATATATTCATACATTACATACATTTAATGGCTGTCATTCAAAGATAGCAAAATATACAAATATTTACAAATTCTTCAAAACATCTAGATAATAACATGATATTATTTTACTCATATTGCTTCATTGAAATCATGTCTAAACTCTGATTTGAGACTGTTTGGACTCTCATCTCTCTCAGGGGTCTGTCGTTCACCTCCAATGATGATTGCTGGAGGTCGAGTGTTTGTAATCCCGTGCATTCAGCAGATACAGAGGTTGGCAAATGTTAAAGACTTTTTTCTGTGCATAACACCTAGTTATGTCATCATCTGGGGTACTTAGTCTAACTCATTTGAGCTGGCCAATGTGATAAGATGGTCAAAACACTGAAGGATACTTATAAAAGCTGATAGAACATGTATATATGTATGAATATAAAAACATGATTGTTATATCGCTGATCATAATGCCAGGATGACTAAAAGACACATATTCATAACAAGAGTAATCTTTCACCTCCTTGCCAAATAAACATGATTCGTAACAATACATCTATTTTATGTCTTATAATCTAACTAGTGCTGCATACAAGCCATTACTTACCTCATAAAGGCAGTTTGATTTCTGTATCACTATCAAAATTAATTAATTTAGCCTGCAGCTTTGGACACCTTCGGATGTCCCAATGCACATATTCCTCCTCCATTCATTTGAGTCCATCATATTGCACCAGACTTAATATTTTGCTAGTGTTGTAGCTGGCCTTGATCCTGTACACATAAACCACTGCAAGTCAATACAAGTACAAACTGGTAATTACTACACTTAAATGTATTCAATGAGAGCAGTAATCACCAATGATCATCTTTTCTTTAAATGCCTTACCTTGCCTTTCCCCAGGATTTCCCTGAACACTCTAACTCTGAATGTGAAGAGCGATAAAGTCTACACTCGCCACGGGGTGCCCATCTCTGTGACTGGCATAGCCCAGGTCAGTGTGCAGTTTTGCATCACTGCAGAGACAGTTTTGCTGAGAGAGTATGTGTAATCGAATGGACAAATAGTTTGTGAGTTATTGTAAGGAAACCAACCATCAGCTGCCAACTAAACACTGCTCAACTGTGTAATATGGATAAAGCTGGAAGGCTGTGTATCTACTCCTGGTCCATCATGGCTCCACATTTATGAGAGTGACAGTTACCAAACAAGGCTGAGTCAGCATAGATAAATACATAGATAAAAAGATTCCCATATCCTTGAATGTATTTATTTTAGTGAATCAAGCAGCCCATTGTAGAATAAGAAATCAAAGTATCAGTGCTGAGTACAAAACAGTCCAAATTTGGGCACAGTTTCCCATTCACTTGCATGATTGTTAGATTTGTGAGTGAGTGTAAGATTTGTGTTCGCATGCTAAACCAGCTGTTGTTTTGCTAGAGTCTTAGTCGTTTTGGTGATGGGAATTAACCCAGTGATCATGTGAATTTTTCTCTATGGCCTCAATAATAAATCAAGTTTTTCCTGCAGATGAAGATCCAGGGTCAAAATAAACAAATGCTGGCTGCAGCCTGCCAAATGTTCATGGGGAAGTCGGAGCCTGAGATTGCTCAGATCGCCCTGGAGACACTGGAGGGGCACCAGCGGGCCATTATTGCCCACCTGACTGTTGAAGTAAGGATCTGATGGTTGTTTATTTCAGTGTTCTATTTATGAAAAATGTTCATGTTAAAGGTCTGTTGATGACACTTTGCTTTCCAGGCTGTAAATGAACACAGAGAAACACGCTCTACATCAAGCACTGATGCTTATACCAGGGCTGAACTTGTAAAACTTATCTAACTTGCCTTGTTTTGACTCTGTCATGAGTACACTGCTCTAGCCTCCACATCACAGTTATCATTTTCCTCTTCCAGGAGATCTACAAGGACCGAAAGAAGTTCTCCGAGCAGGTTTTTAAGGTGGCTTCGTCTGACCTGGTCAACATGGGCATCAGCGTGGTCAGCTACACACTTAAAGATGTTCATGACGACCAGGTAACCACATATCTTCAAAATAATATTCTTCAAATTAATATTCTTTTCCAAATTGGAAAATTCTATACATTTCTTTATAATATATATGTGATTTCATGTGTATTTTAAAGGTTCAAGGGAGCCATGAAATGTACTTTTGAAAACTAGATGACCCGCTTAACCTATTTTAAATTTTTAAAAAAACAACATAATAAAAACTGCACAAAGAAGAATCACACAGCCAATCGAGGTGCTCACTTCAGTATTGCATGTGATTCATTTTTCCGTTGACAACATAAAGTTCTGTGATAACATCATCATGACTGAACAAGTCTAAAATGAATCTATGCATGTTGAATTAAATCCGCCTTAAGTGAAGAATGCACGTCTAAATGTTCTATCTCATTCTGGTACACAGGATTATCTGCACTCTCTGGGGAAGGCTCGGACAGCCCAGGTTCAGAAAGACGCTCGCATTGGAGAGGCCAAGAACAAGAGAGATGCAGTAATCAGGGTGAGATATGATGTATTGTCTCCATCCTAGGATTCTCTTATTTCTCTTAAGGGTTTCATTTCAACATAAACAACCTCTTTGCACATGGCAACACCAGGGTTTATTGGAATTGTTTTTATTTTGAGAAGCACTAAGACTTAATTTCTTATTTTCAGTAGTCTGTTTGTAGAGTAGAAAAGATTAGTTTCTTAATCTTTTTTGCTGAGTCACCAGTGATATTAGATATTTGTCATTTTATTTTTAGCATCTCCATCCTATCTATCTTTTTCCAAGAGTTATTCCCACTGATCCCTATTTTCCTGCCACATTTTCCATCTCTCTTTCTGCAGGAGGCACATGCGATGCAGGAGAAAGTGTCCGCTCAGTACAAGAATGAGATTGACATGGCAAAGGCCCAGAGGGACTATGAGCTGAAGAAGGCAGCCTATGACATTGAGGTCAACACTAAGAAGGCAGAGTCTGAGATGGCCTACCAGCTGCAGGTACACAGAAGTGAATATGAACTGGGTGATGTTATTATTTGACCAACTCTGGTCAGCATCTGGCAAGGCACTGACTTCGTTTGGCCTCCATAGTTACAATAGCAGAGTGGAGCTAGTGCTAGTGATCAGTAACATGCTGCATGTACAAGCACACCATGCTATGGTTTGTGACCCTGGTCTCTGACATCTTTTGATGGTACAGAATATAGCAATGAATCAAGAAACAGCTGTACATAGATCATAAACCAGGTTACTGTGAAAATCATATAAACAGGAATATGAATACTCAGCTTTCCTATGTTCTATGTGTCACACAAATAAGATCAAAAGCATCATGCACTCGTATGCACGAATATCCTGGTTATGATCTGATTATGTATTGCGCATGTAAACATTATACTTTGTTTTCAGAAACTTGGATGTGCCACCTAAGGCTTCTTCCATAAAGTGCGCTTAGAAAATTTGTGATTAAACACCTGACACCAGCTGGGGCTAAAGCAGATCCTTAAAGCTCAATTCAAACTAATGCAATTTTACTAATTCACTACAAGTGCAAGTAGTCAAGATAAGTGTGTGAGCATGCTGTTCTCAAGCAGCCTGAGAGGTTGAGCATAGATCAGATCGATCCACCGTAACAAACACCAGTAGTAAAGAGAGAACAGTGGTGGTCACTCCACCGAGCAGAGCTTACTATAGAAACATATGAAAATTAACAAAGATAGATAGATACATAGATTGTGACTAAGAATTTGATATCAGATACCATGTAATACTACACATATGTAGGTCTGTATGTTAAGATTTAGCGTTGTATAATTTATTTAATTTATTATTTATTCAAGTTGATTTTCTATAAATGTATTTGACTGATTGTAGTTAATAAAGTCATATAATATGGCAGTACACCAAAGAGCCAGTAGTGAAATCATTACTTTTCTGTAGGGTCAGTGTTACAGGAACTGTGTTAAAGCAACACATGAGGCCTTAGCCTGACAGTCGGCCTGCCCCGGACCAGGCTACTTTCCTAGCAGTTGCCATAGCAAATGAGCTTGCCCTATGTTGAATTTGCTTATTATAACCGAATCAGCTGGAAAATGTGCTCATTTACCGACTGGATCTTTTTCTTTATCATATTGAATTACGAAATATCATATGTATGCCATGTATCCTCCTCTGTCAGGTAGCCAAGACCAAGCAACGGATTGAGGAGGAGAAGATGCAGGTCCAGGTGGTTGAGCGGGCACAGCAAATCATGCTGCAGGAGCAGGAGATCACCCGCCGGGAGAAGGAGCTGGAGGCCAAGGTGATGAAACCTGCAGACGCTGAGAGGTACCGGGTGGAGAAACTGGCTGAGGCTCAGCGGTGAGTCGCAACACTTTGTAGTCATACGAATGCTGTGTTTGCAGCGTGGTTATTCTTCTTATTCTGATGTATCCAGAGGCTCGACACTGAATCCTTCCTGTTCTGTAGCTGACCTGACCCTCGTGAGGGAATGTAGAAAGTGTTTCATTTGAGATATATTGTCATCTCTATTACAGCAAGCTTCTATCTATAATCTGCTAACCCTGTTTTTTTGGTAATTTGGTAAAAACCTTGGTAATTAAGGCTCTGTACAGCCATATTTCAATGAAACGAACATAAAACCAGGCAGGTGGAATTTAGGCAGATTTTTTTTTACCTCAGTTTGCAATTTCCAACAGTCAATGACAAATTAATTTTAAGGAAACAACCTCAACATAGCTTAATGATATAGAGAAGCTATTGAAATATAATACTGGCTGTTAAAATTAAAATGAAGTGGAAAGAAAGATCTGTCACGAGTTCTGTCTCATGTTCTGTTGAAGTTGTAACGTAGTAATGTTCGCTGTCTTCTCTCTGTCTCGCTCTGCATTTCTCTCTCCCTCCCCGTCCAGTATTAAGATGATCATGGAGGCAGAGGCCGAAGCAGAGTCCATCAGGGTGAGTCACAGATCACGACTGGAGAATCCCAATTTATCTGTCTCTAGTTTTCTAAATAGTTAGAAATTGAAATCACTGTGAGAATGTTTTAGCATATTGGTTCAGTAACAGTTGACTCAGCTCCCAGTGTGGGTTCTTCTCAGTGACACGCACAGAAATGGTGTTTTCCCAACAGCCTTTTTATTTTACACACAGTAATACTAATAATAAACGACTGTGAGCTTTCAGCTCTGATCTTCACTGTTGTGCATCTCAGTCAGTCTCCAGTATCAAGCAGCCCTCTATCTTGGTCCAGCACGCTGCTACTATTGCTGTCTTTACACTACAGGTCTTGATGCCCAATTCCGATTTGTTGCCTATATCCGATTTTTTTGACCGCCTGCTTACATCTACTTTTAAAAGTGACCCATAAACAACATCTGCATTTACACTGGTTAACACTTGGGGCAACATCCCGCAAGCGTATACGTGGGTTTGACCTGGAAATGTTTAGAATGAAACAGAAGTAAAAGCAGCTCTATTTACAACGGACACAGACGACTAATTATCCAAGCTATTGCTTTCTGAAGCATTTTTAGAGGTGCGCACAATATTGGTTGCATTTTAAGGTGGGGAAAAACGAGGAGAGCCCCAATGACCTATGACTTGTATTGACAGGTAATATCCGATCTGTCCGCTTCGATGACAGACACAAATGCACATATCCGATTCATATCCGATTTATTTCCACATATGAATGAGGCCTGATTCCGATCTGGGAATATCCGATTCCATGTGCTTCTTTCCTGCTTACACATTCATGATTCATATCCGATCTGTGCCACATGGGAGGAAAAAATCCGAACTGGGTCACTTGAACCATGTAGTGTAAAGGCAGCCTATAAGGTAGAGAGAGCAGTGAGTCCAACACAAAACACCTGGGACCATTAAGCTCTCTCTCCCTGGCACCATTCCCTAACACGCTCTCACCTGCCACTGAGCCACAACCAAACACCACTGCCACATTGTCTTTAACCTTTTCTGTTACAGTGTGAGACTAATCTGAGTGTCTTGCATAGGAGACTGTTAAAGTAAGCCTGTCGTCTTGTTTTCAGATTAAAGGTGAGGCTGAGGCGTTTGCAGTGGAAGCTAAGGGCAGAGCTGAGGCAGAGCAGATGGTGAAGAAGGCAGAGGCCTTCCGGCAGTACAAGGATGGAGCCATGGTGGACATGCTGCTGGAGAAACTTCCTTTGGTGAGTGACAACATTCTGTACCATCAACAACAGCCTTCAGTATCTTGCTCAAGGATACTTCGACATGTGGACTGGGGGAACTGGGGATCGAACCACCGACGTTCTGATACGTGGAAGACCGCTCTTACCACCTAAGCCACTGCCCATGTTTCAGCAATAAAAACAAAAAAAACAAAACTGACTGATGGATCTGAATGCAGTGCTTTAGTCATTTAGTCAACAGATTTGCTGCTTTGCCTGCACACTGTTGTTTATCAGTAACGTAGTTGCTTCATGTTTTTTGTTTCATCTGCATATAAAGGGTTTTGTTAAGGCCTGACTACTGTTTTTAACATTTGGTCATATCCATCTTCCACCAGATGGCAGAAGCGATCAGCAAGCCTCTGTGTGAGACCAACAAGGTTACCATGGTGTCCAGTGGAGGCGGCGAAGTTGGCGCAGCCAAACTGTCAGGAGAGGTGCTGGATATCATGACCCGCCTCCCTGAGACGGTGGAGAAACTGACCGGAATTTCCATCTCCCAGGTAACACATTCATGTGTGCACATTATTATGCATTTTACTGGCTTTCTCAGGTCTGAAACCTTTCATGTCAAATACACCATCAAAGATGCAAGAATCTTTATTAAACTTGCATTAACTGATTTTTTCAATATTTTGTGTGCACTAATATATGGATTTTATCACCTTACCAAGTTCACATGAATAATGTATGAGCAAACAGCTATTTTAATATCCTCCAGACCCAGATCAAATTTATGATTCCACTGGATCTGGGTCCCTGACCATAGATTGAAAATCGACAGCTTTGCTGTCAGCTAGTTCATAACTTGGGGCTGCTGAGACTGAACCAGAAAAAAAACAAACCCCCACAGACCTGTGGAGATAAGGTGTAGCCATTTAATATAAACAATTATACATTCAAAAGACCTCTCTCTCTTTCCCTCAGGTGTCTTCTCGTACAGGCTAAAGAGAATCGACCAGTGTGCTGACCAGGCAGATCCATCCTCCTACTGTCTTATCAGATACATCCTCCTACTGTCCTATCAGATCCATCCTCCTACTGTCTTATCAGATACATCCTCCTACTGTCTTATCAGATACATCCTCCTACTGTCTTATCAGATACATCCTCCTACTGTCCTATCAGATCCATCCTCCTACTGTCTTATCAGATGCATCCTCCTACTGTCCTATCAGATACATCCTCCTACTGTCTTATCAGATCCATCCTCCTACTGTCTTATCAGATACATCATCCTACTGTCTTATCAGATACATCCTCCTACTGTCTTATCAGATACATCCTCCTACTGTCCTATCAGATCCATCCTCCTACTGTCTTATCAGATACATCCTCCTACTGTCCTATCAGATCCATCCTCCTACTGTCTTATCAGATGCATCCTCCTACTGTCCTATCAGGTATATCCTCCTACTGTCTTATCAGATCCATCCTCCTACTGTCTTATCAGATGCATCCTCCTACTGTCCTATCAGATCCATCCTTCTACTGTCTTATCAGATGCATCCTCCTACTGTCCTATCAGATACATCCTCCTACTGTCCTATCAGATACATCCTCCTACTGTCCTATCAGATACATCCTCCTACTGTCCTATCAGATACATCCTCCTACTGTCCTATCAGATCCATCCTCCTACTGTCCTATCAGATCCATCCTCCTACTGTCCTATCAGATCCATCCTCCTACTGTCCTGTCAGATGCATCCTCCTACTGTCCTATCAGATCCATCCTCCTACTGTCCTATCAGATCCATCCTCCTACTGTCCTATCAGATCCATCCTCCTACTGTCCTATCAGCTGCCTGGGCTCTCTGCACAAGTCACTGACATCCTTTTCTTCTTCTCCTGTTCTTGTCTCACTGCATCTGTATCGCCGTTTCCTCCATATTTCTGTGATGTCTCTGTGTTGTGAAAATGACATACACATTTATTTATTTATTTATTTATTTATTCATTCATTCATTCATTCATTCATTCATTCATTCATTCACAGAGTGGTGTACTACAATGGAAGATTAATGTCTTTGTGAGGTACGCTGAGCCTAAAGCCAGATTTTCTCTTATCACAAAGGTGGTTCTCTTTTAACTTGGCTAGATCACCATAGTAACCTATTCTGCACAGCTAAGTCTGCGTTCATATTACAAGCCTCTTTCTTCAATTCTGATGTTTTGCTCAGATCAGATTTGCTTATCTTGACGGTTCAAGTTTGTAATTATAGTGACTTGTGTCTAGCAGGCATGCACACATTGATACTTTTTTGATATAATCATGTGCGTCACCAACAAAAAATAAAGTAATATTTGTGAGACAGCTCATGGTACTCAACCCAAATTGATGTGCTAGTAGCGAATGTATGAATGATATTTGGCTCTGCAGGACAGCAAACACTTCTCCAGCAGATGGTGAACAGCTGACAATCTGCATTGTTGTTGTCATCTCTCCCCTCTGGTCGTTTCTTTATACGACGCTGCCAGCGCTGGCTGATAACGACATGCTCATGCTGATCTGACCCTTCTCGTTCATGTCGCATGGCCAAGAATCGGACATGTATCTGACCTAGGACCACATGTGAAAGTCACTGAAATTTAAAAAGATTGGCTTTGTGTGAAATTAAGGTAAAAGATTGGAATAGAGTTACTTCTGCCTTCAGATGAAGGAATATATTTTGTATGCAAAGTTTTCGAGCTGTAATGACAGCTGCACTAACTACAGTATATGCATCTTGTTGTAAGTCCAATGCTTTTATTGCAGCAAATAGAGCAGTAATTAAAACTGTTTCTAGTCTATTGGTATTTATCACAGAAATCATTCAATCAATAAAATTTTATTTTGCTTTTAGCCAAACCTGAAGTGGTTTCCACATATCATTCATAATGGGACAGTGACCAGCCTCTTCAATGTAATGTTTAAATGTGCTGTATCCAGTTTAAAGTTGAAGAACTCTACAGTGCACAGCTGTCACATTAAAATGTGTGTCACTGGCTATAGTTAGTGGTATGATATACAGTATATGTTTACTTTATATTGACATATTTAACACTTTAACACCATCAGTAACTACCAACATTTTTCTCTAGCCTTATTTGCAGCAGCAGTGATGCTTTTTTCTGTAAGATCTTTCGTTTTCCTCATAGCTCTCCGTTCTCAACAATCTGTAGTATGCTTCATGCGTTTGGTTTATTTTGTGATGAAGAGGAGTCACATGATGCACCAAATACCCCTTTTATGAAAACAAGCCTGAAGCATAAAGTCAGAGTAAAGAAAGAATGTTAAACCTCAGACTGTGTTGAACTTACTTTGTAGTACACCTCCCCACCTCTATCTGGGCTGAAGTATCAGGCCTGTGTGGCTGCAGTTACCCTTCTTTTTTCAAGTTATTTGTTTTTTAATAAGTCTATGTCCACTGATCCTATTGTACTCCCAGCATGAATACAAAACACTCAAATATAGCAAAATAATAATTTGATATATTTTGACTTCCAAATTTTGGCTCATGACTTGATTTTCATTGGTTTATCCACATTTTAGAATGCATTGAAAACGTAGCAAAAACTAACAGTAGCCTCTGTGCATCCCATACCTTGTATTTCACACAGGTCTTTCATGTCGTTCTCCACTCTACAGTATGCCACATTGTTCCTGTCACACAAGAGAAAGTCTGTATTTGTGTACTGTTGTCTGAGTCTCTCCCCACTGTCTGTTTACCTTAAATGTGTCCTTCATAACTGCCTGTGCGCTGCCTTGCTGCCAAACCTTAAGTGTATCTTAACATGAAAGTTTAATACAATCATTCAAAACTTTCATTTACTAACGCTACTAACATACGTAGTTCATACCAAAACTATAGCCTCTTTTCATCGCTCATTTCCCAATATTGAAGGGAGGTCAAGGGAATTAGTTTGTTGTCCTTGAGTCTTTGAATCTATCATGGATAGCTGCATATTAACAGGTAATTGAGATTGTGATACTAAATCTGGACGGCATTACTATGAATGATATTTTTTAAATCTGTCATTGTTTTCTTTGTGTGGTCTCCATCTGCTGTGTCCATAGATGTCTTCTATTCTTGTCCAAATCAATCAGGCTTCACATGTTGAGGATTTTATGATATTTTTAAGGAGATTGGGCTTAAGGAATACCAATAGATTACAGAAACATTGAAAACCAGTACCACTCTTTTCTCCTCATGTAAAAATATTAGTAAATGTGATGCATGTTCATTAACCCTGACCCACCTTTAGTTCTATATTCCTTGACTTCAGGTTCTGTACTAAGCACTACATGTTTGTTATGTAATTGATATTTTTATATTTATCATCAGAACACTGCATTGGTTACTTTAAACCTTCCAGCCCTTTCTATTGGATGCTTACCATGTCATGATGTTATGTTGAAAGTTCAAATAGAAATCTGTCATAGATCAAATGCAATATATTTTAGTCATAATCTGGTGCTGTGAAGCCCTTTGTAGCTGAATCCCCTTCTCGCTCTCCATGCTGGAGAACTGACAGGGATTCTATCCTATCCTAAGGACACTTAAATCACAACTAGACCAAAACAGGAGCTTGGACCTTCTGGTTCAGGTTCCCCTGAGACTTGGCCATTGTGCACCTCAGTAATATATACATTGAACTAGATGTATACATTAGGTAAACTGGCGTCATTTGTGTTATTATACCTACTTGTGTAACTAAAATAAATGTGGTGTAAAGTATAGCTTCAGCTTTCTGTTGTAGCAATGGGACTATAATGGAGTCATCATGACATAGCTGTATTCAAACGCTGAAGTACTAATCACTGTTGTCTTTAATGAGAGCCTAATGTGACGGGATATTGAGGAGATGCTCAACAGTTAAATAAGTAATCATTAATAGACGGCAGTTTGTACTTCAGGGAATGGGACGTTTAAGATATTTGTAGTTAATACCAAATATTATAAGGAAAGCTGGTATGTTGTATAGGAATAGTAATTTTCCTCTGAAGTGTTAGGTCCTCAAAAAACTGCCTTATTCCCTAACCTTATCACACGGTCACCCTCTACCTCACCAATCATAAATGGGTATAAAGTATGTTTTATGTTTGCACTGTATCTTGCATACATTTTAAGGCATAGAAAATAACTTAAACATTTAAGAATCCTGCAATCACTACACTGAACCATGAACGGTAATTTTCTTTCCCCATGATGCTCAATTTAAACAGCTCACTATATGTTTATATGTGAATGTATAGTCTGCACTGCTGATTATGGTGCAGCCAAATGTATTGAAATGGATTTCTGAAGGTCATTTTATGTATTTGAAGATGAATATGACTGACATGCATGCATTGGCACCCCACACTTTAACTGTTATTTAAACTTGCATATGTGTTCAGTTAGGATGCTGTATGCTACTTTACTGTGGAATTACCAAAGTGAGGGGGGGGATAACTACAGAAAAGGAAATGCGATTGTTGTTTTTCAGCAATGGAGGGTTTTAAGTGAAATGATACTCTGAAGTGGCACTTCATACATGTATTTATACAGTATATATTTGATACAGTAGCACTGTTTGGCTCACAAGTCACCACTAACAACTCTTCTAACTCTTACTAACAACCTAACTAGCAGTCCCAGTGTTTCATTATTATAGAAGTATTTAAGCTCTAGTCAGTGGTGTTATTCTTTGTGTTATTTCCAGTGAAGTTATGCTGTATTGAAAGGTACCCCTTTGTTACTTTTTAATTATTGTATGTGCAATTTCAGTAATTTTGTGTTTTTAGGAAAATGTTATTCTAGAAACTTGTACACAGTAAACTTGCCAATAAACTGCAAAAAGAAAAACACTTATAAAATGTTCTGTTTCTAAAAACAGATTTATATCCTACATTATGCTGCCATGTGTTACTTATAGTCTTACTTTGTTCATGTGTATTATTTCTGTTCACTTTTGATTTATTTGTTGATTTGTTGTTATGTTTTTGGCTTTATATTTTGTTCCAGTTCCAGTTTTTATCTTTCATCAATGGGCAAATGTCATTGCTTTAAAATTGTGTTTGCATTATATTTTCATAGGGCTCTATGAAGAACAGCTCTTGCGTGCATGATATGGTCCTAATAAATTTTTTTTAAACGTATGTCTTCCTTCTATTGACCTACCAAAGAATATGTTGATTTTAGATATCTGATTAAGATAAGATTTACTTTATTGTCTTCACAGGGAAATATGCCTTTGGCTCTTGTGCAAACGTACAGCTCTGTACAAATTGGACAACACAGTAAAAGCACATAATATAAGACACATAAAACACCTAATCAGAACTATGTTACATCATGCATGAATACATACCAGGAATGTATGCAAATGTCACAGTATTACTCATTTTATAAACGGACAAATAGTCCATGAAGTGCATAATGGTACATAAGGAGCACAGATGGTGCATAATGTGTTATGGGCGAAACACAACAGGAGTCAGGACTGAGCTGGTTGTAGAGTGAAGTAGGAATGAAAATGTTTGAAATGGCTGTCCTTACATTTGCAGGCTGTGTAGCGTCACAGGCTCTAAATGTTGACACATGTCTGAGAGCTGCAGTGTTCTGGTACTGTTATTTCAGCTGATGTGTGTGATTGTGAATACAGGAAGACTGCAGCAATGACGCCTTTGTAAATCGTAAGCTCTATTGAGATTAATTTGTGAACTGTGTTATGCTGAAGAATATAGCCATAGCCTCCAATTTAATACCAAAATTCACAATTTAAACGGAATATGATGCTGGCACACACTGAACACCTGAGAGCACTGAATAGACATTGTTAAATTTGTCAAGTTAGCTCGAGACGGCAACACTAGTGTATAAACTAACCGGATATTGTCTTAAAAATTAAGACTTCAAGCTGTCCACTGACGGACGATTAGACAGCCAGTATTCTAATAAATGCTCTCGGGTTAAAGAGAATTGTTATATGTTATATAACAATTTTCACGTATGCAGCGAATACACTGTTTGGCACCGGCACTTGCCTTTTTTTAAACGCAATAGATATTAATCAACGTGGGGTTTATTTTGAAATACGCCACCGGAAACTGTGAGTAACCTGACTCTGTTGAGGAGAGCTGGAGGGGAAAAAAGGAAAAAAACGAAGAAAAAAACGACACATTTGAGTGGTTTGTGGGGCGGATTTGGACAAAGTTTCCCAACTGTCCCGACCCGAGGAAGCTCCGGGGGGGTTGACGGGGAATCGATTTCACCGGTAATTAACATAAGAGTTAATAGTCGGTGGTAAATCTGTTATTTTCAGTGTGTCTGAGAACACTGTCGTCCCAAGCGCCGGAAGTCTGCATGAAGCTGCGTCTCCTACAGAGGCAACGGCGTCGACGTTTTTTTCTCTCTTCGTTTTTTTTATTTGAGACTTTTTTTTTCTCTTTTTTTATTTTCACTCAGCGAGATGAGCAGGGAGTGAGGAATGGAGGCGTAGGGAGCACGGGTGTTTGTGTTTACTACGCGACAAGCTAGTTAAGCATATGATTATACAGGCCTGCATGTAGCTAGAGCAAGCCAGCGAACAAAAGGGGAAAATTAATGGAGGCAAGTTAGCTAGCGCCCCTTGTCTTGTTGCATTCATGTGCTAACGTTAGCCATGTTTGTTTGTAACTCAGATAGCTCATTAAACGCCTGTCAGCTGGTTCTGTGCACTGCACCACATCTAGGCGGAGTGCTTTGCAAAGCCCCCTTGATTTTAAACATTCCTGACAAATTCGTTTTTACTAGATTTCACCAATTACTGCTAACATCAGCTCGCAGCTAGCTGTGCCACAGTTTTGCAGCCAGCTTGTGCTGCTCGCTAGAAACTGTCTACTACATAAATAATGACCACTAAGTTACCAGATAGCTGTGGAAATTAATTTTCCTCAAGCTTGCACTATAATTTATTTTGCAACTACAGAAGGGGGCGGGGGCGGGCTCGGGCACATGAAAAACAATGCAAACATTTCTTGAGTTCTGCACTGTCAATGTTTTGCATGCATATGCATTACTTTGAATAACTTTGCAATGTGTAAGTTTATTTTTCATGGGCCTATATTCCCCTTAAGGACAGTGGTCAGTTATGTTAAATGGCATTTCAGCTGAACTAATGTGCAGGCCTAATTAAATGCATGCTTTTCTTGGTATGTGAGCAAAATGGCTATGACATTCACGGTTTTAACATACATACAGTAAACCAAACCACAAGACTTCTTTTTCTATTGGTCTGTAAAAGTAGCAAAGTATGTGAAAAGTGAAGTGCAAATGCATGCCCAAATAGTACAATGAAACTAATGACACTTCCTTCTTTGTGCTAAAGAACGTGGTGCCTGTGTGTCAGTGGGAACTAGTCAGGAAATAGAGGATCAGAGGTTTGATAATGGAAAGTTAGACGGTAGTCTTTTAAACAGCGAGTGTTGTCTTCAGCAAACCATTTTAGGAACATTTTGAACCCATTTTACTAGCATTTAATATTACTATTTTTATTATTTACATTTACTTCTCCATGTCATAAATAGTTTGGACACAGCATAGTTTTATCCAAAAAAAGATTTATTAGCATGTTGCTGATAAAGCCAACAGCCTAAGAGTGTGTAATTTGCTAATAGCAACACATACTGTCTAAGGGACTGGTGAGGATGTGCATGGGCTGTGTAACAAAACATCAAAGCCTCAAAGAGTGATTATTGTTAGCTTTTTTCATCTCTCTCTCCTGTCCTCCAGTGTTTATTTTTATGTAAATTGCTCCCGGGATTGCACATCTTTGCCTGATTCCTTTCACATCCTCTTCTCTGTAAATCTGATCAAAATCAAAGAAAAACCTTAACAGCACAAATCAAATTTAAAAGTATTTCCCAGTCAGCTTTGTAACAGCTACATTGCAATTTTGTAATGGGATCCCTCAAAACAGTTGCTGCAAAGTGGCATATTTGTGCACATGTTAACCAGCCACAACTAAAATTTAGCAGCATAGGCTACTGGCTTGTGTTAGTGCTCCACACCGACCCTGAAACTTATGATGTTCAGTGTGTCAGCTGATGGAGGAGGGGATAGAAGGAAAGGAAGCAAACTAAGATGATTGAAACGCAGCCTTGCATGGTCTCGTTTCACATGAAAGTAAAAAAAGAGGAGCACAGTAAGAATGAGGAGGAGGACAGGTATTTTCTAAGTTTGTTGCTTTTTAATTACAGAAATAATGGACGATTCCCCTTTCAACTCATCATACTTTTGGTCTCCTGTCCCCACTGTACAAGGACAGGTAGAGACAACCTTATTGTTGGAATTGTCTTGAAATACACATGGTATACTGGTATGTGCTGTGTCAAACGAGACCCAGAAGGATTATCACTTTTACTGTTAATGGAAATACTTAAAACATAACATAATACCAGACAGACGATGGTTATGTTCGCTTAGTCTGTGAAGTTGGCATAATCTCACAATGAAGTTGTTGACATGGTGAGGGTTCACCTGATGACATGATCACTCCTGTCTGTCTCATCTCTTCATCTGCTCTTTGTTCCTTTTTTTCATTGTCTTTTTGCATCTCACCTTGCATTCGTTCTGTGTTCTCTCCCATTGCCTTGTTTCCTCCTCTGTTCTCTCCCTACACGGACCGAACCTAAACTCCCACCCTTTACTCCCCCATCTACTAACTTAAACCACTCTTTTCCTACTAACATCCTTATTTCTTATTTCCTGTCTATCACCTATATTATTCCACTTTCTCTTCTTTCTTTCTTTGCCCCCTCATCACACATATTTTCTGTTATATTTATTGCCTTTTCCATTGTTTTTACTGCTTACATCACCTCTGTCTGCATTTTTCTCCATGCAAACTGAACTCATCCTTGACCCGTCTGTCTTTCTTTTCATCCTCTGCTTTATTCTCTTTCCTCTTCTGATCTTTGTCCTTTTCCATTTCATCCAATCTGCCTCACCGTTCTATCTCATGCACATCTGTTGTTTATCGGCATCCTTTTTCTCACCTCTGCTCATATCCTACCTGTCTTCCTTATTTCTTATGGCCTCCTTCCCTGTACATTCACCAATCGCACGCTCCTTCCTCTTGATGACTGCACCCTTCCTCCTTTCCTTCATTTTACCACCAACCCGCTCCTCCACTCATCCCCATCTAGATTGAGAACGCCATGTTCCTCAACAAGACAAAGGAGCAGCTAGGTCACGAGAAGGCTAATGCGCCCTCCTTCCCTCACTCCTCTTCATCATCCACCTCCTCCCCTCACTACCCCATGGCTGTACTCGCCATCCCTGGCTCAGTGGACACAGGGGCTGGGGTGCGGGTGGTCCCCAAACAGGAAGGAGTTGGGGGCACTGGAGGAGGTGGTGGTGGTGGTGGCAACACACCTTTAAGTGTGGTTGGGGGACATCTACACCAGTCGCACACCTCCCAAAACATCACCGTCGTGCCTGTTCCCTCTACAGGTATCATGACTGCAGGTGAGTGAGCTGATATGTCCTTTTCCCCTTTGGAATCATGACATCCCAGACTTCATTTGCCATTTCTGTATCATGTTGTTATATTTGTTTGTTGGTGTCACTTAAAAATGGGTGTATGAGAGACAGAATCACTATAAATATTCAACTGCAGATACAATTTTTTCTATCCAGAAAAATGACTTTGTGTACAATATCTGTATTATTTGCAGGTTATACAGTTTTTTGGCAAAATGTACTATTTATCATCAGTTTGCAATAACCAAATCAAACAAGAACAATTTAAATAGGTCAATACAACAGATATTACAGGTGTTTTTTCTTTTTTACGACTATTGGACAAAACGCCACTTTTACTGACTACTGCAGTCTCTAAATGATTCAAGCATCTCAAGTTCTTTGTAGACCCTTTAGCTGCTATGACCTCATGCAAATGTGATGCATATCCAGACACCAGCTTCTGGCAGCATTCCTGAGGAATTTTAGCCCATTCCTCATGGACTAAAGGCCTCCAGTTCTGGAATATTCCTGCGGTGAAATGCTGCAACCACCTTCTTCAAATCCCACCAGAGATTTTCTGTGGTATTCAACTCAGGCGACTGTGACGGCCTCTAGAATGATCCAGGACTTCTTCTGAAACCAAGCCTTGGTGGACTCTGAGGTCTGGTTGGGATCATCATCCTTTTGGAACGTTCAATGACGGCCAAGCTTCATCTTCCTCACAGATGGAGACGTTTTCTTCTAGGATTTCCTGATACTTGATGGAATCCATCTGACCCTCTACAGGCTGCAGGTTTCCAGTGTCCCAGGAAGCAAAGCAGCCCCAGAGCATCACAGAGCCACAGCCATGCTTCACTGTAGGCAGGGTGTTCTTCTCAGCATCAGCTTCATTCTTCCTCCTCCAAACATACCACTTGGCCCCAAAAGTTCCAGTTTGGTTTCATGTTCCACGGAACAGCATCCCAGAACTTCTGGGTCTGATCTAGATGGTTCTGAGCTACTGGAGCCCACTTTTCTGGTGCTTTTGTGTCAGCAGTGGTGAACGTTTTGGAGTTCAGACATGGAACTCTACTGCTGAAGTAAGTCTATGAGGGTTGTCAGAGTGATTTAATAACATTTGATTTGCAAATGTGTCTCTCATGAGAGATGATATTCAGGGGGTTGAATAATATGGAGACTGCAGTTGTCAGTAAAAGTAGCATTTTATGTTGGAATTAAATAAAAATCTGTTGTTTTAAGCTATTTAAACTGTTCCTTGGTTATTTCAAACAGCTGATAAATAGCATATTTAGCCAGTAAACCTAATATACAATAGACGATGGAAAATTTTGCTTCCAACTAACTACGTAGAAGTTTTGAGGTACAAGGTTGTTAAAGAATATTGATCCAAATCATCTGTTAAGATAAACAAAAATTGAGGTGTAGGTAAAGGTCATTCGGACAGTGACTTAGAATGGCACGAGAATTCATGATAACTGTTTGTTGTGACCAAATGGACAGCGAGATCACAGTTTCTCTCTTCCTCTTAGCTGGTTTAGTGATCACCACACCTCAAGGCACACTGGTCCCCACTGCCACCACGCAGTCATTTGTAACTGGACCCCACACTGCCACCACCATGATAGTGTCCGCACTGCACCCCTCAAATGCAGGTAAAACCCAGGTGCAGTTCATGGTCGCATCATTTCAACATCTTAAAGAAAACTTGTTGGTAGTATTTTCAAAGTAAATGCGAATCATTTTTAACATGTCAGAGGAATGTGCTTTTTAAAAAATTTTTTTTTTTTTACCAGTAACACCAATGTCTTGCATTACATAAAAACTGTTCACTGTAAACACTTGGTCAGTGAGCAGCTCGTATGCATATAGCTTATATACACATTTATACACATCTCCTATGTATTGTAGAGTTCCTTTTTTTTAATTTCAATTTTGAAAATTGAATTTTTTCTCAGACATGAAATCAATAAGAATTGCAATTAACTGGGACATCTTATTGGTTCCACATCACCAAGTCTTAAAATTTGAAGTTCATTTTCTACAATATGAAAAACATACCTTTGGTGGGGATATGAGTATTTCATGCTAGTATGGAGTAGGCCTTTGTTTTTTCATGATAATGCTTGACTAAGGACAATACTTAATACTCGTAACTACTAAAGTTACTTTCTGCCAGAGGGCCCAGGCACATGGGATCATAGCTGTGTGATTATCGAGCTTTGTCTTTCTTCAGTGAAATGCTCCCGTGGCAGAGGATCCTGAGGATTTCTTGCTTGTTTATTCCTGCATTTTTTGTGTCGTTACATCCATACACATCCAAACACATACTCATTGTGTTTGTCCATACTCCTTTGTAATATTTAGTATTGTTTCTTACCAAGAAACCGCCTAGCAATGTCTCTAGGTGATGTATGGAACTGATTACATCACCGTTTTCCATCTCTAATAGATGCTGTCTTCTCACAACATCCCCCATCTCTCCCTTCCCTCAATCTCCTCTGTCCTTCTGTCTTTACATTTGTCTTGTTTCCAGGCAAGAAGGAGGACATTTCTGTCCACCCTGCAGTTGTAATGCCGACGCCATCAAAGCGAGGCAGGAAGAGCAAGCAGGTGATGGGAAGAGTGACTGGAGTGGGCGGGGTCCTGCCTCCAGGAAGTGACGCGTTAATATTAGCACACCTCGCCGCTGGTGGACAGGTGAGAGTCTCTTGTATTCCTTTTCTTTTGCTTATAGTGTTTCCTTAGACGTCTAGCGTATAGCTGTTACTGATTTCTTTTACACAGCATGAAGTGTCAATGCCTTTCTTCATGATTAATATATTGCTATTGTGTTCCAGCACCACACTGCTGACCCATATGACCTGTCAAATGATGAGGATGATCATACCAACAAAGATGGCCCCAAAACCTACAGGTAATCGATATTTAGATCAGAGAGAAGCATTACTGTTTGTGGCATCACAGATATTTATTGAGCATTTAGAACAGGTTATCTGCTAATACAGACGCTTTAGACAGAAGAGCTGCGAGAGCTGTGTAAGCTACCTGTGGGCCTACATGTAGGCTACCTGTGGGCCTACATGTAGGCTACCTGTGGGCCTACATGTAGGCTACCTGTGGGCCTACATGTAGGCTACCTGTGGGCCTACATGTAGGCTACCTGTGGGCCTACATGTAGGCTACCTGTGGGCCTACATGTAGGCTACCTGTGGGCCTACATGTAGGCTACCTGTGGGCCTACATGTAGGCTACCTGTGGGCCTACATGTAGGCTACCTGTGGGCCTACATGTAGGCTACCTGTGGGCCTACATGTAGGCTACCTGTGGGCCTACATGTAGGCTACCTGTGGGCCTACATGTAGGCTACCTGTGGGCCTACATGTAGGCTACCTGTGGGCCTACATGTAGGCTACCTGTGGGCCTACATGTAGGCTACCTGTGGGCCTACATGTAGGCTACCTGTGGGCCTACATGTAGGCTACCTGTGGGCCTACATGTAGGCTACCTGTGGGCCTACATGTAGGCTACCTGTGGGCCTACATGTAGCAAAATGACGATGGCTATTTTATGTGGGTTTTTCAGTTTTCTCATCTCTGTCGCTCCTCACTCGCAGGTGTCGGATGTGTGCAGTGACATTCTTCAGCAAGTCAGACATGCAGATTCACGCCAAGTCCCACACTGAGGCCAAGCCCCACAAGTGCCCCCACTGCTCCAAGTCGTTTGCCAACTCTAGCTACCTGTCCCAGCACATCCGCATCCACAGTGGAGCTAAACCGTACACCTGCACCTACTGCCAGAAAACGTTCAGGCAGCTCAGTCACCTACAGCAGCACACACGGTATTGGGCTAGATGTTTGTGTGGTCCTGTGAGTGTGTGTGCACCTGCTTGATCATGTGGTTTCTATTGTTAAGGCATGTGTGTGGGCCTGTGTGGGGTGACTGGGGAAAGGGTGGAGAGGGGACTTTCAGAACAGTGTTGACAGTGTAAAGCTCTTTTTGCACAGTCTAAAACCGCGTTTCCACCCAAAGTACCTGGAACCTGTAGTCTCAGGGACTAAAAGTTTGTTCAGCACATTGTTGTCTGCTTTTCCATCACAGATAAAGACCAACAATGACAAGGAAAATTAGCCCACTAACACATGAAAAGAGACATCTGATTAATACATCAGTTTCGCAAATTACTATTCAACAATGTCAAACTCATGATTGTCATTGGTCCATAATTTGTTTGCTTTTCTCTGTAACTCCATGCTGATGTGTCGAACCACAATGGACAATAGACAAAGTGGTTTGTGGCCGAAGATTTTTGAAAAGGTAGCTGAAATAAACTGCTGCCAGTACTCAATCTGAAATATTCAGCACTTCAAGCCCCCCAAAGTTCCTATTGGAAAGTATTACCCCATGAGCAGGGTTTTTATGGGGGGTAAAAAATGCACCTGGAGTATAGTATAACTTGGATCCTGGTCCCTGTGATGGAAACATGGCTTTGACGTCACCTTTGAGGTTGCACCGCTTACTTATCAAACTTCAATTATCGTTCGAAACTTATCATTTTTATGTATTTATCAATAAGGGGTCATTCCTGTCTGGTTAACTGATTAAATATCAGGATGGACGCCAGCTTGATAATTAAATTTAGCATGTGCTTTGTGCTTTTTATGGGCTAAATTTCTCTCGGAGGACATGAGAGCTCAAGAGGATGCATGCTAGTGGAAGTCAGCCCACAGTACCAGTCACACACAATATATGCTCTAATTTAGCAGACGGTCGATTTGAACTTTCTCATCCTGCTGCCAGTGAAACTCACATTTCTGGTGCTGCATGCATGTTGCCTTATCTTTTTCTATTTTCTTTGGATCCATCTCTACTTTCACACAACTCCCACTAACATCCTTTCTTTGGTTTGAAGCATGTTCTGGAGGTCTTTCACTATCACTGGCGCCACTTATTAAAACACCTCCCTGTTCATTTGAATTTCATGTCAAGCGGATAAATCATTGAGGGCAGAATTCTGACTAAGGTCACAGTGGAGAGATATTGTCACAGAGTATCTTCATTACAGAGTTGATTATTAGATAGTGAAAATCCTGTCAGCTTGAATATCAATCAGTTATTTTACTCACACAAAGTGTGAATACACTTTACATTCTGTGTATGATGATTGGCCACTCAAAACAATATACACTCCTTATTGGTTTCTCCATTCTTTCACAGCACTGAGTCTGCCTGCATGTTTTACACACCATCATAATCATATTTCCAATGCAGATAAAGCCACTAATATTACATTTCATTATATTAGATGTACAGTAACTATGTGCAACCATTAAGTGATGCAAGCACCTGTCTCCCATTCATGCCATCATAATTTTTATGTTTTATGTCTTCCACCTTCCTCATGTTTTCATTTTCCTCATTGGAATGCACTGGGTTTACTTTAACAGGGTTTCATGCCAATAGATTTAAACAGGGAGATGCACTCCACTGGCCTGCCACTAATCTTGAATTTACATTTCAATTTGACAGCAGCAGAGCCAGACACTCATAGACACACTCACACTCCTCTCAAAGCAGGGCACCACCAAATGGAGAGACTGCCGAGAGAGAGAGAAAGAGAGAGAGAGCGAGAGAGAGAAAAGCGTGGCTGTGCTTGCTGTATGTTTTTGTTCTGTGTTTTCACAGCTCAGACACAGCACGAAGAGCACACTGTCAAACATAATGATCTATGATCAACGAAACTTCAACGCATGATTTGGTCTTCGGTTCATCGTGAAGTTTGGTCATGCTGTAGTTTAAAAATCTCTCGCTGTTTCTCTTTCTGTTTCTCTCTCTCCACCTCCTCACCCCTCCAACCCTGGTTTCCCATGTCAGAAACCACACTGAGGCCAAGCCCCACAAGTGCCCCCACTGCTCCAAGTCGTTTGCCAACTCCAGCTACCTGTCCCAGCACATCCGCATCCACACCGGGGCCAAGCCCTACTCCTGCTCCTACTGCCAGAAAACATTCAGGCAGCTCAGTCACCTACAGCAGCACACACGGTACTGGGCTGGGCTGGGCTGGGCTGGGCTCTGTGGGTTTGAATGGCCGGATGTGTTTCTATGTGGGCACGAATGGGAGCAGGTGTGAAAATTTGGGAGGCAAGCTGTGTTTGAGTTGAGGTTTGTCACAGTATCTTTTTTTTAAAAATAAGTCAAAACAGGATTACCAACCGAGATGTTTTCAGTTCTTACACAGAACAACATTTTCTTCACACCGATGACATATTACCCATTGCTCAATACTTTTGGTGTTTAATTGGTGCCACTTTTGCCATTTCAAGCCATGTTCCACAGCTTCCTACCTCATCATACAATGGTCTAAATGCAGAGTTAAGTCTAAAATCTTATTGGATACAGCCACGACATCTTTCACAGCTTCATTTAGTACATATAGTAGTTAATAAAACCACAAACCAAAAGGAATTTCCTTTTGTTCAAGTAAAAGTAGAAGAACATATAATACAAGAAAGCATCTAGTTGAGATACTAAGCTATGAACTTAATGCAATTAAAATACTCTTAATATGTATTCATTTGTCAATGGTTGTAAATGATAGATGTCTAAGGAGAAGTGAGCACATTACACTCTAATAACACCACCGTATGCTGTAGATATAAATGTACTAAATCCTAGCAATAATGCACAACTCTCTTATTTTAATTTTGTATGCAAATGCAGGTGAAAAAAGTCACTTTTAAGAGTGTCATGAACTAATGCTGTGCCTCACTGACTCTACAGAATTCACACTGGTGACCGACCGTACAAATGTAACCATCCTGGCTGTGAAAAATCTTTCACTCAGCTGTCCAACCTACAGGTAAATGAACCCAAATGTTTAATCCTTTCTACTGAACTGATGACATTTTTTATCATGAGACTAATAGAGATGTTAAGGTGTTTTTGTGGTGCTGCTCATGTTTTCTTGTAGTTTTTTTTTTGTAGGTTTCCAATTACTGATTGTGCAATGACAATTTATCCCATCCCTCCTCTGTATCTGTCTCATCTCCACAGTCTCACCGTCGGCAGCACAACAAAGACAAGCCGTACAAGTGCCACAACTGCAACCGTGGTTACACAGATGCTGCCAGCTTGGAGGTGCACCTTTCCACACACACCGTCAAACATGCCAAGCTGTTCTCCTGTGGGCTCTGTAACCGATCGTATACCTCGGTAGGTGCTCAGACTTGTCAATCAGACATCCGACAACATATTTACATGATCCTGTCTTACTGTAACAGATACATAAGGACAGGCTTGACAATTAGAGTTATATTAATTGACGATTTGTAGAACATGATAAATATACAACTCATTATTTATGGTGCACGACCTTGGAAAAACGATATTTTGCGATATTTTTCTTTTCCGTCATATATATTGCAATAAGAAATAATACAGGAATTTTTACCAGATGGCTTGAATAGCTTTATTTGAAACGAGTGTTTGAACACTTGTAGCAGGACTGACACATTTAAATAATGATGACCAGTCAGGGTCACGTTTGAAAATAAAAATTTAAAAATAAAATCACTCTGTCAAACCAAATAAAATAAAAACAATAGCAAGTAGCAAAGAAATATATATTACCAAATACCAGCACTACAAAACCTCATACATCATAACTCCACTTTTCTCTGTGTGTGTTTGTGTGAGAGAGAGAGAGAGAGAGAGAGCTATTTTTATCCCCTTCAGCATAAAAATGATGAGGGGAAATAGTCGTCAGTGTGTGTGTCCATGCATCCTGAGCTTATCTCACAAACTATATATACCACCTCCGCCAAACTTCACACATATAATAACCATGCTAAGTAGTTGTGTCTTTTGATATTTTCATTTCTCTACACATCTTATTTTTTTACTTTTCCATGGAAAGATGATTTGAAAGTGACTTTGAAAATTGGTCAGCTTCTCCATAGCATATATCCAAAACAATATCTTCTACTCTAGGCTCACCAAAGGAATGGAGGATGTGTCATATTATATTGATGCATTTGTTGTATAATTTTTGGATGATGTAGTGGGGGGGATATGTCCTCCTTAAATGACTCTTGTTTAGTGTTTCTCCTCCACTGACCAAAAATTAAAAAAACTCGCTGTGTATTAAGAGACTGCATGCCACTCAATAGGAACAATCTCTGTTTATCCAAAACCCTTAAATAAGAGTAAACTAGTGAGCACTAGGCGAGCGCTAACCTCCACCAAGGCAGCTCCCATTATGTCACTGCACCTAAAAGCGTTAGTTAAGCGTTAGTCAAATTATCAAATTATTGATAGTCAAACTATCAATAATTTGATAGTTATTCAAGAAAATCTGTATTCCACTAATGCCAGTTTTCTTCAGGATCTAGCTCCAGAATTTGATTATTTCTTACTTGGCACATTTGTAATTGATAAAATGGTCCAAAAAGCCTTATGTTGCAGTTTTCAAAAATCCATTCCAAAATTTAATGGGCTCTCCCTCTCTACATGCATCCATTCTACTAAGTTTCATCAATAATCATAACAGACAGACAAACCAATGCTGGCAAAAACATTACCCTGTGGAGGTGACAACAGTATGTTCTATCAGACTGACTTCTCTACAGATCAGTCATGGAAAATGAGAAACATGAGAGCTTTCCTTTTGTATCAAGCAGCAAAAAAGTATGAAGCATGACACGGTAATGTCTCCTAAGGTCCTTAAGTTTGACTTCTTGCCATTTGCCATTGTTGACTTCGGCCATTTGTAACTAGACTTCATGCACAGACACAAATGCTTGAAGGTACCTGGACAAATCACAAAAGATAAGGATTCTATCTGTTCTATATACTGCTGTGAGAGAGAAAAAAGATTGAAAAAAAGTCCTGTCTCACTGGCAAGCTATTTTTTTGTCTGTCAGCTTATAGTTTTCTTTTTGTATTTAGAAGCATGGAAGGAAACCATAGGGTTAGCGTCATTTTTATTCCGCAAATCTTGAATTAAGCAGATCCATTCCTTCTGTTTTTATACCTCACTCCCCACTCTGGGGATCGCTGTGTTAAGAGGCATTATGTTTTCAGATTGTTCATCTGTTTGTCTCGTGAATGTGATATACAGTACTGGGATCACATTGACGGAATTTCTTCAAATTGGGCACAAATTTCCCATGGATGATGGTGACGGTCCAAATGTAGCCCAATTCAACACCATAACTCAGGACCAGAGGGGAGACTGTGAGCATATTTCACATTGGTCAGATACTGAATGAATTGGTGACACTATCTTGGGTTCCCCTCTGGAAACTGCTGATTGTACAGATTTTCTGTGCTGCCAGCTTGAAGATGTGTGTGAAGCATCGGCATGTAAGAATTTGTAGCTTCTTTGCTGCAACATACTTATTTGAAGCATTAAACTTCACCACAAGCTCATTGGTTTTGCTGTTTTTTAGCTTCAGGTGATTGTTAGTACACCATGTCAGTCACTACATATATTATATGAGCAGACATGGATGTAAATTACAACATGACTGGTTTACACTAGCATACAACCACAAGGCTGTTGTAGTTTTTCTCCTGACATCATGTCCTCTACTTCTCTCTCTCTCTCCACAACTCCAGGAGACATATCTAATGAAACACATGAGGAAGCACAACCCCGACCCGCTAACGGTGGCAGCAACAGTCGCTGCTCAGCAGGCTCAGGGCCTTACGCCAGGTGGAGGGGGAAGAGGCCGGGGCCGCGGTCGAGGGAGAGGAGGTGGTGGAGGAGGAGGAGCCAGAGCAGGCCAGCTCCAAAGCCAGACCAACCCCAACAACTCCACCCAGAACCCTAACCCTGGACCCCCAGGCAGCTACCAGTCACACCAGCCGTCTGCTGAAGCTGTGGTTCAGTGCCCATTTGACCTGCACCAGTACAAAACAGTGTCAGCCAGTGAGATTCAGTACAAACCAGTCACTGTGGGTGATTTGCCAGTGACCCACAAAGACCTTTGCCTCACTGTCTCCACATCAGCCATACAGGTGGAGCACATGAACTCCTAGGCTGTCTTCCCACTCTGTATGAGGAATTATTAATTGTGTCTGCAGTGTAACGAGGTCCATGTGAACAGGTAATTGAGCTGTACTCAGTATTATAGTCTTCTTAAGCAAGAAAAAAGGGTGGAACGTTTCACCAACCTGGTAGCCAGATGCATGTCATTGGTTTACTGATACTTAATTGAATTTGAAAATTTAACAAGAAACTAGTGGCACTGGTTTAGATTCATTTTCCTTTAGCTTGACTTACATTATTTTAAAAGGGGATATATGGTAATTTACTTGGACACAAGTAAAAAGTAATCCATCCAATGGCAGTTTTTTTTTCTTCCTTACCTTTTTAAAAAGCTTTAATGCTGAGTACAACATTGAAGTACTTGTTAGGATGCAGGTATTTTACAATGTGCTTCTTGACTTCTGAGCCCACTTGTGTCAAGTAATTCTCAGTAGAAATGCTGATCCAGGACTCTGATACAAGCAGAGTCCTGGAGTTACATTCTTCCAATCTGTGACTTAACCAAAACCTAATCTGAGATCATTTTAGCCTTTTATATCTTTTTTTTTTGTTTTTGTTTGAGATGGTGATCTAATCCAGAACTGAATTTCTCCTAAGCATCCTTAGTTTTCACATGTAATCATCTTATGAGTGGATGGACCAGTAATCAACTCTCTTGATTTGTTAAACACACGTAATACGCTGATCCTAAACCAGCAGTCCTCCTCTGAGAATTTGGATCAAAGAGGCTCACTGTCATCCTTTCTTTTTTTTGTATTGCATTGTATGCAATATTATAGGAGGATGAAGATGTAAAATATCTGTAGATTTACACTGCGTATTCTCTGCACATTAACTGTCCATGGAGTGATGCGATTTTTTTTAACACATTCAGATCACATTAATCTGAACATTACCCATTATTTAGTCAAAACCAAATCAAGGGAGAGAAACATGGCAAGGCATAAATCATGAAAGATTCATAATAGCAACTGAAATGTAGAAAACAAGGAAGGACTATGTAACAAGGTTTGAATGGCTTTTGAATGACCCTACCAGGGTGTCGTGGACAACAGAGGTTGGATCAGAAAGACTGAATTAGAACCTGAGAAAACACCACAAAAGCAGAGGGGCAGGAGAAAGAAAAAGATGTGGTGTGATATGGGATCTAAAGCCTGGGACTGAATCTCAAAAGTGTGCATTTCAAAAATCATGATGTCCTTATTTACACACACCTCCCCTCAGACAGCAAAGCGTTGAGGAACCATTTTTTTGTTGAACAAAAGAGACGGAGCAGTTGATGAATGCACTAAATGTGAGGAATCTGCAGCAGAATGAGACGGAAACATGAGAGCAAAAAGGAGGTGGTGGGGTGAGAGGGGTCACAAAGAAAGCACTTGATGAAGCTTGTACTTCATGCCTATGTTTGTCATCATTGTGTACTTTTTTAATATATCGTCTATGTATTTTTCTACCAACAGAGGAACGTGTGAACTAAGTCAGAGAGAAAGCAACATGAGTGCATGAATGTGAAGGGAACAGAGGGAGAGAAGTCCTGACGGAGCGTTTCCTACCCATTTTTGTCGCCATTTAAAACCTTCCTGCCGTCACTCATTTGATGGTTCGTAACTGTCTTCAGCCACATATCAAATGAGTGACGACAGTCCAAATTGTCATTGTCATTGTCAGTGCTGTTGTTGGGGGAAATGATTATGTGATAAAAAAAAATGACTGACAGGTACTGTTATCAATCTTTTTTTAAGATCTTTTCATACATATTATTACTACTTTCATTATAACTGTATTGCAAATGTTATCCACATTATTATCAATCTGAGGCATTATTGTATTGCAGTATGCTGTACATAAAATAGATAGAAAATACTTTTTCATCTGTAAAAGGGAAGTATGTCCTGTATAAAGCATAAATGGAAACTAAAGGAACTTGACAAGTACCAAATAATTGGCTGTATCCCAGGTCACCTGTAGTGGGGTTTGGACTGTAACCTCCAAGCTGAGCAAAACCTGCAATTGAATGATAAATTCCTGACCTAATTTCATTATGTCATTTTACCTAATTAGTTTGGGAATTGGCCAATGAGGTTGGTCTTCTCTTTAATATGTGATGATGCAACATTTAGCCACACTTTACCATTGCACTAGGTGGCATTCATTCTAATTGTGTTGTAACCTGAAATGGTTAAACAAAGTTTAACTATACGTTTAAAGTGTAGGAATCATTAACAGGGACCTTTATTGGGACTACATTGTTGTGGCATTGTGCAAACATGACCCACTCCAACCTGAAGAAAAAAAATCTTAACGTTGATCACTCCTGGTAATTCCTTCATGAACACTTAAGTTAACTGAGAGTTATCTTAATTAATGAATAATTAGTATTGAAACAGGCTGTGACGTTGGTGACCTGGGACACTGCTGCCATGTTTTGTGCACAATCTGTCTTTACCCAATCAAAATGTTCAAGCAGCCTTTGCAACTGGCTGATTGTCTTTATGTATACTCCTTGTATTTCATTATGTCATTTTATGAAAAATTACACATCCTCAATATTCTTGTTCATGTTATTACTGATGCTTCTGAAAATAATACAGTTATTAATTAACTTTTATGCTACACTCTTGCATACTGTATGCACAGTTACACCTCTTGCTCATCTGGAAAGACTGTTTCTTCCTTAAAGGAGAATAAAGTAACAATTAAACAGTTTATGATGACGAACTTGCCCAGTTTCAAATCCAGACTGTGGTACTGATGAAAAGGTATTTTTGACTGCTATCATAAAAATATGAGGCTAAATTTATGTCTGACTTTTGTTTGGATTTATAAAAGCCCGCTTACAATTTAGGTGTACAGCTACCACATTGTAATAACTTTTTTCTGTTCAGGATACATGTATTGTAAACAACACAGTCACACACAATGGAGAAAGAGAGTGTTCATAAAGTCAGTTTGACAAAAATGACATCTTGATTTTGTAGTCTGGGGTTTTCTATGTGGTTGCTTAGTGGAACACAAAATAATCAGCATCCTAAATTGGAAATTGTATCAGTGGGTTGAGTGGAGTGTATTTGTTCCGTGGTAGTAAGACAATTTGAGAAATGGAGAGGAGTGAGAACGTGACCAAGACAATTTCTCCAACAATTTAAGTTACACTATAGACAAATTATGACAAAACAAATAATAACGACTTTATAATGTAACCATTGTGTTTGTGGGATTCCAGGTTATGAACACAGCATCATAGATTTACTGTGACATCAGCATCCCAAGCTATTAAAACAAAAAGCCTCTGGATGTTTGAATTTGCAAACCATTCAGTCCTATAGTTTGTGTCATTGCAAAGCAGCCTAAGCGTTTTGATAATTATAATAATAAAAAATATTTAAAAATGAATGAGTAGTGACGTAGATACAACGAAGCATAAAACGTAATTGGTTTCATTACTCAGACTCATCGACTGGCTTTTGCCTTTAGCATGGAGGCTATTCTGGGCTGTCCCGTCCGAGCGGGACACTCCGTACGGCGTAACAAGCCATGAGTAAAGACTGAGGCGGGGTTTACGATGGCTCAACCAATCACAGTTGCTTATCTGAAGCGCCCACCAAAACAGTTCAATTTCAAAATTCAAATGTCCGGACTCCGGAGACTGTGGGTTTGATCTGCGACGTTAGGAAAATTCAACTTTGCCTGAAGGTAACTTTATTCACAGACTAAAGCTAAATAATCATTTCGATCATCTCGGAGTTTAGAGGGAGTAAAACTGTGGTTACAAATATGCAAAATTGTAGTTTATGTAATTCAACGTAACTATTTAGGCTTCATTTTCTGCTCAAGCTAATGGCAAGCAACAGCTAGTTAACGTTAGTGCTAACATTGTTACGTTGTAATGTTGTTTAGTTGGTTTTACTGCAACTCATTCAAAGATAATTTAATATTTAACACGCTCGTATTACGTTTGAGACAGTATAAATGAACGCTCACTAGATTTTGTAGTATATCAGAGCAGACAGCGCCGGCTTTGCATGTATGGTTAGCATTCTCATAAACCTACCCTAACTTTTGTTGTAGCAGATGAACATCGCTGCTAGCTGTGGAGCAGACTAGCGTCAACATCTGTCAACACTACACGTCCTGTACGACCATTGCCGTTTAGAGAAACCGTGTCGGTATTACAGCTGTTTTTTTTTTTAGCTAACCCACGTCATAGTTTTGCACCGTCGCTGACTTAGCATTGCCATAGTATCTGTTATAACGTTGCCTCAGTCCTTGCATGTATGTAGTTACCATTACATCTGAGTCACAGCGCGTACGGATGCTTACCCCTGTAACTCAAATGTAGTGGTAATGCAAGATAGGCACAAATTGTTGCCAATTATGCTCCTGGTTGAGTTTTACAGAAGAAGTGATTACAGAAGTGTTAAAGCTTGTCATTTTTTTCAGTATAATAAACCTCTTCTCTCAAACCCCAACAGAGCATGTCCCGATTGCCTGTTATGTCAAGCAAAAGGCCCCTCCCAGGCAGCAGCAGCAGCAGCTGCTCTGAGAGTGGCCAAGACTTGGCACCTGCTCAGGTTAGTGCTAAATTTAATCTCCTTACATCTTTATATTCATTTGGGTTTACCACTTATTCTCTGTGTGTGTGTTTCATGCTGCTGCTGCACCTCAAGCTGCTCCTCATATGAAGCAATTGGTCTCCCGATTCATAAATTCCAGCACCCAGATGTTGACCTGTAACTTCAGATCTAAACAGTAAAATAGAGTTTGTCTCTTAATCATGGAAAGCCAAATGTAATATCATACACTGCTAATTATTGGACTGTGACACATGTACAATGTAATGTAATGGAAAATGGTACATTTTTGTTCTGGCTTTGTCTGTGAGGTATTGACTCTAAAGCTCTACTGTTTAATTTCTGCTGGTTCTGAATCATATTGGATTCTGTTGTCCAGCATTCATGTTGTTGCATCTACCTGTTATATTTCACAAACCAATCATGGGACTAATCCACAGAGCCTGTATTATAGAGTTGGTAAACTTTTCTGTAGCCCTAAAATTATCATACATGGTAAGTGTACAATTAAAAGTAGTTTATTGTTTGTTGTGATCAAAAGGTCGACTCATTGCTCTTTCTTTATGCTGATTGTGTTCTATGTTTGCAGAAGAAGATTCGTAAAGACCCAGTGCCTGTAAAGCCACATGCAGCAGCTACAATCATTAGTGGCAAGCGGCCTGCTGTTGCAGCAACCAAGGCACCTGTTTGTAAGTTACCAGTTCACAACACTGAGTTTTAGAATCTTTCTGTTTGTCGTTAAGGTTAGAAAGTGCACAGAACATTTCATGCAGGCATTTGTACACAGTCAATTATAACTCAGTAAAGCACTTCATACATAATGCAATTCTCTAGATGTTTATTTGCATAACTTACCTTAGAGGAATGTACCAAGACGCTGCATGAAATAATATGAGGCAAGGTTTTAGGGATTTATTCTTGCAAAGTGTAATAAAAAAAACAACAAATCAAACTACAGTATCATTTCTGTTCTTTCAAGCTTGTGTTTTTTCTTATTTTGAGGTTCTATTGTCCTGTTTAGAGCACCTCTTCCTCTCTGTTTCACTTTTTCCCTCACACAGCTAAGCCAGTCAGAGGCATGGGAGCTGCTACCGTAGCTGTTGGTCCTTCCAGAGGTAAAATGAGCGGTTTGCTGAGTGAAAGAGAAATATGCATAAGCTGGGATGCTTTTTGTATGTCAAGATTGCATACCTCATATTCAGAGACCTTTTCCTGGAGATGTGATTGAGCATTACAGTTCAAGTTTAGTTTAAATATAAGGTATTGATATTAAAAGCCAATATTTCACAAGTTTCGTAGTCGACCAATTGGTAGCAAGAAAATGCCAAAGTTGTTCAGATCCATTGTAAACACAAGGTATTAGTATCAAGACAATAGATTCTGATGTTGCATGCGTTATTTTGACATAATTTTCTAAATGTAGTGTTTTTTTTCTGGCTTCATCAGGTGTCCTGAAAGCATCTATAGCTTCAACTGCTGCAAAGGGAGGAAACATCAAACAGCCTGTAGCACCCAGTGCTGCAAAAGCAGGTGAGAAATCCATCCCACTCTGCCTAAGGTGCAAAGAGTAAAAAGTTTAATTTAGATAATATGTTAATGCTGTATGCTAACATTATTAGCATAGAGCATGAGGGGTTCTTTAAGTACATGCTTTTATTTACAATATGCCCTTTTTCACAGCAGACTTCTTGACTCATGGGGAAAGCACATGTGTTGCTAATAACATTAGGAATGGCTCTGTCCCAGTAAACCAGCATGCATCATATCAGAATCCTAGAACTGAAGCATCCAAACAGAATTCAGCCAGCATTATTTACACCTGTGTTGTGTGAATAAATGTGTATACATGCATTACAAAGGGCTTATTTTTAATGGCCTCAATGAAAAACTGGGCAAGGATCTTTGGATTCCCTGTTGATGATGCTCTTATGTGCAGGGACCACCAAGCGGCATGCATGGGACCTGAGGGGCAAGGTTAGCGACATGGAGGATAAGATTTCCACCTACAAGACCAAAATGAAATCTGCCAACCAGGAGAATGAGGTTCTCAGAGACACGATGGTCCAGAGCCAAATGAGAGTGGCCGAAATGAAGAAACAGCTGGAGAGGCAGAGGAGCCAGCTCAGGTTAATATTTTACTGTCATGATATTGTAGTGTCCCTAAATTGTCTGTTTGGATGCCATTAGACATCTTTTCCTCTGATCGATTTTTAGCGAGTATGAGGAGGAGCTGCAGTCATTGTCAGGAGTCCGGGATGAGTTGGAGAAAGTCTCCAGTGATAAGAGCACCATTCAAAAGGAGCTCTCCAACTTACAAAGCAAATACAAGGTCATGGAGACTCTTCGAGACAGCCAAGAGACCGAGCTGCAAACTCTCAAGGTATGAAGGCTGCTGCTGCTGGAGAGCAGCTAATTCTGTTCATTTTGGCTGTGTGGAATCACAACACGAGTTTGCCATTTGGTAGTCCTGAATCGGGAATTGACAACTGGGAATTTCACTACTGAGAAAGGATATGTTTTCATGAAACCCAACCAAGAAGTTAAAATCATTTTAAAATGGATAATATGATGGTCGGATGTTGTAAAATACAAAATGTTTTAGTTGTGTCTGTCTTCCCACTCCAGATGAAGCTTTCAGTGCAGGAGTCAACTCTGGCCCGCCTGCAGGGGACCCTCAGAGACACAGAGGAAGAGGTCCGCTCACTCAAAGAGACCGAGGCCCAGCAGAAGGACGAGCTTCACGCTGGGGAGATGGAGCGAAGACGGCTCCACAACACCATCCAGGAGCTTAAGGCAAGTTACCATATGGGGTAGCCAAGTGATGTCACTGTCAAAGGCTTTTCAACTAATCTGTTGGTGGGGCTTCCTTTCCTCTAGTTGTAGTCCAACTGTACTGATAAAAACACTGAATAAATGTAAGCCTTTTTTCAATTTTTAATTTGTGATTATTTTTGTACTTTGTGTTTTTAGTACTTCCAAACCAAATACATCTGTCGAATTTGCAACAACCAGTCAAATGTTGTTTCTCTTTGCTGTCTAATAAGACTACTTTGTCTGTCATCCTTCTCATATAGGGCAATATCAGGGTCTTTTGCAGAGTGCGCCCGCTGGTGGGTGGAGGCCTCAGCAAACACATCCAGCTGTCGGCCAGTGATATCAAGACAATTACACTAGCCAAAACAGAAGAGGTAAGAATCCTGGCACTATACCAGATCTCTGAAAAGCTTTTTCTTTTTTTGTTTTGGAAAATTTGTAAGTATCGTCCATTCAGTGTCAAAATGATGAGCAGTGCTCCATCATCACAAGCACTCCTAAAAGAAGTGACAGAAAGATGTTGCTGTTGTGTATATGTCTAAATACAAAACTAGATTCTGCTTTTCAGTCTCACACAGGCAAGACTGCCGAGACTCAGAAGAATTACAACTTCAGTTTTGACAGGGTGTTTAGTCCCATGGCTTCACAACAGGAGGTAAACATTGTACACATCCATCACAATTTACAATATATAAAAAAATATTTTGGTGTTCACGAATAGACACTGCCTGTGCTGAAAAATACTAAGTACTTGAATATGTTATATGATGAAATTCATGGTGATTGTGTCACTGTGTAATCAGATCTTCGAAGAGATCTCACTGCTGGTGCAGTCAGCATTGGATGGCTACAACGTCTGCTGCTTCGCCTATGGCCAGACCGGAAGTGGGAAGACGTACACCATGGAGGGAGACGAGTTTGATGAGACCAGAGGTGTCATTCCCAGAGCCGTGCAGCAAATCTTCAGAGCAGCAGAGAAGCTGGGAGCACAAGGCTGGGAGGTTAGTGCTTAATGTCATGCATGTGAATAGTGAAAGAGGTGGTCGAATTGAAAAAATAGAAAGTCCCTTCAGTGTGCTTCTTCTCTCTGGGGAGCATCCCTGACTCCAAACAAGCATCATACAGCAGGGGGATTTGACTCTGGTCATTGAGAGCTGCCAAAAGACATAATTACTAAAGCAATAAAGTACATTCTGTAACAATTTTAGAAGATGTCACAAATGTGATTAACTAGCAGAAACGGGCTCATAGAGAGTTTTAAACATGGCTTCACTCAGACAACTCTGCACAACCACAGTAGGATGCAGAAGCTTAATACAAAATGAAAAAGAAAACGATGGCGGCTTGATTTCATTAGCTTATAAAGTAATTAAATCAGTGGGTAAAAAACAGACTGCAGGTTTAACAGGGTAGTTCTATGTCTAAGGCCTCAGTGCATTGGACTAAAATAATCGACATCACATGATGCACTTTACCATCAACCCATTGTGCTGCTACACTAACAGTGTGACTTTTTCTTCTTTTAGCACCAAATGGGTCACACTGGTATCAATTCATGTTTGTGTTCCACTGCCACTGAAACAAAATGTAGTCTGTAAATTAGACTAAACCAATTTATATCTCCTCTATGCACTCAGGGATTATGTTTGTATCAGTGGATGAGATCAAGTATAATGAGGGCAGGTAAATATGTTTATTGAACGTTGGAATAATTTCTGTTTCTATCTCAGTTCACCTTCACAGCGAGCTTTGTTGAAATTTACAACGAGACCCTGCGGGACCTCCTCTACACCGGCAAGGCCAGCAAGAGACCCGAGCATGAGATCCGAAAGTCAACCACCAATGAGGTGACAATCACCAACCTCACCTATGAACAGGTCTCCACTGAGGATCAGGTATGGCAGGCAGCCTAATGTATGTTTTAAAAGAACATAACCCAGTATAAGAAATGACAGTCATTCACAGCAGAGTTTAGGTTAATTTTTTTTTTAAAATCCTTAAACAAGTACGCTAGCTGTGACTGACACATGCTTCAAATTTTTACGCACCTTTTTATTTATTAATTTTTTAAAAACTTGGCAGCAAATAATCGAGATGATCCCCTCCTCTTGCCAGGTTCTTGGCCTGATTGCATTGGCCAATCAGAATCGCTCCACAGCCCAGACAAACCAGAATGACCGCTCTTCCCGCTCCCATTCAGTCTTCCAGCTGGATATCGAGGGAGTGAACGCTGGCAGGGATGTCAAATGCAAGTGTGAGTGTAATCATACTGATTTTGCCAGTATCAGAAATGTGGTTTCTCTTGAGTATTTAGGAAATCAATCTCTGTGGTTAATTGGCAATCAGATCAGATTCCCTTTGATTCTTTAACTATCTTACTACAGGATACTGTATGTCCAAATGGCTGCAGCTTCTGCAAATGGGATATTTGGGATATCTCTAACCTGGTGTTACTGTTGACGTTTATTTTTGTTACACCAGTGTATATTTTTTAAATGAAGATATTTTTTTTGTTTATTTATGTACTTATAGCCACCCTGTGCCTGGTGGACTTGGCTGGCAGTGAGCGAATGCTGAAGAGTCAGTCCCAGGGTGAACGTTTCAAAGAGATGACGGCCATCAACAGCTCCCTGTCCAACCTGGGCATCGTCATCAGCGCCCTGGCCAACAAGGTATGTAAGCATCAGTCTGGATGAAAACATCTGTCCTGAGTTCAGCCTCTGAGACTGTGAAACCTTACCTGGGATGATGAAATGCTAGATAGGCCAATGCTATTCCTTTTCCAGTATTCATTTGGGCTGTGACATGCTGGTTGTGATTTTGCTTGCGTTCCAGGAGAGCTTCATTCCATACAGGAACTCCAAACTGACCTACCTTCTGCAGGGCTGCTTGGGGGGAAACAGCAAAACGTGAGTTCTTCATCAACACAGCTTAAAGACGTCAGTGGTTTTGTGTTACTGGAGCTCAAGGCAACAAACCACCCGTTTTAGATGGAGATGCTTGATAATAGTATATTTATAAATTATAGGCTCAGTATTGGGAAATGTATGCTGTTTATGGTGTTGGTGAAATCATAGGCAATAAATAGAGTTGATAATGAGAAGCCAATTTACCTTCATTGACTTGACAAGCGCAACATGTACACTCCAATACAAATGGCAGTATGCAAGTTGGTTTGCAATCTGCCATGAAACAAGAAAAAACAAGAGCACTCATGACGTCAAACCATGCACCTGGGTAGAGCCACGAGTCAAACATTACCTTATTGATGCAGACATTTGTTACAGTTTGTGAAGGAAACAACATTATGTAGTGCGTTGTAATGCATGTTCCACACGGTTTCAGAGGATGGAGAAAGTCTACAGGTTTTAACACGACAAATATAATTAGACGAATGGATTATTAAATCATCCATCTTCGCTCACTATTTCTTAGCCTTTTTTACCCTCATGTGATCTTAAACTGCAGATTATGAACTTCCTTTTTAAAAAAAAAAAAACAAGTTAGATTACTGGTTATCATATTGGGTAATTATTGGTTTTGTTTATAAAAATTCCATATTATTTATCCCTAATGTCAATGATTTGTACACAAAAAGGGGGTTTATGTAAGATTTATTAGCTAATTTGACTTCAAGTAAGATGATGATTTCCTCCTAAATGAGGCCAGACAAATTACAACTTTACCACATTCTTGTTGGTTCTAAATTCACATCCAGACAAACATGGTTTGGAAGGGAGACATTCTGACTTATATTTTTCTTATGTGTTTATTTATGTCTCTCTGTTTTTCGCATCGTAGCCTGATGTTTGTGAACATCGCCCCAGAGCCAGACAGCTTCGGGGAAACCCTCAACTCCTTGCGGTTTGCCAGCAAGGTCAGTGCTTTAAATACACGACGTGGACTTCATCATAAAATTAAATGAATTGTGTGTTGAGAAGTGCAACGAGGAACTTCTTCCCAGAGTCCTGTCTGTAATGTCATTAACATTACTGCCATGTTTTTTGACCTATTAACCAGGAAGAGAAAGTAATTACAATAGTTCCTGAGTAAATTGTGTTCAAATGTTAATGAAATCATAATGAATTACAAGTTTCTTTGGCTCATGACTTTTAGTTTCCATAGAATTTCATTAAAAACTGTTTGCTAGTTTGACTAAATGACCCCTTAAAGCATTCATCTCTCTAATTGTGTTACAGTGTAATATTGTCTGAATGTAACTTGTTGCTCTAACAATCACTGTGAGAATTTTCTCACACTTGTGACATGTGATGTTTTGTGTTTGCTCTCTTCACAGGTGAATGACTGTGTAATCGGGACTGCAAGTGCCAACAGGAAGTAGAGCTCAGTGCTGAGAGAACCTCAACTCTGTTTTTACTAGTTTTACCATACAACACAACCTGTTCAGTGTAACTGTTTGCCCTACCTTTTAACTACACTTTGTGATGTCTGGCACACACTATTGGTGTCAGTCTGGAAGAACCAAAAACATCAATCCTTTTTGTATATTCTCAGGGTCTTGATTAGTTCTTACTAATACAGCCTTTTAAACATTTTATACTTCTATGTAAATCAAGTGGATGTGCACGTATGCATTTATAGTCAGATCTTTTGAATGTGTATACAGCTTGACTAGTGATCTAGTTAAAACATTTAATCTCCATTAGAAATGCCGCATTTTAATAAAAGGACACACATTATCCACTTTTAGTTTTGAAGTTTAGTAAGTTTCAGTGTGCTACCTGTAACCTGCCCATTTAACAAATAAATGTACTGTGATTAAAGTGATCTTTTTTTTTGTGATAAGCACCCATTGTTTTGTTTTTCTACATGTACTCTCATTCAATATGGTGTAATAACAAAGGCATTCAGTATTTGAGCTTCTTACTGTAATAATCCCTGTGCTTCCTTCCTTTCAGTCATTTCTTTCATAAGCATAAAATATTCTGGTAAATCTTGTAATACCACTGAAACAATTTCCCAAACCAAACAAGTGTTTTCCATGTTTGAATTCTCCTGAGTTCAGTGTAATTCACCTTTGAATCATGGAATCAGCTTTCAGATTAATTTGAAAAGTCTAAGAACATCTAGTTGCCCTTATGTTGGCTCCAAGTTGCTGAGGCTGCAGACTTCTTTCCAGTTCTGACTTATGTTGATTAACACTGCAAGGCAAAAAGATTAAGAGAGGTTGTTTAAATAGCCTCAAGTAAATTTCTTAGACTATTAAACTGTCAAAGTCTGGATATTCATTGCTCAACCTGCATGACCGTCACATTTGTCAATGTTTACTTTGATCCTACATTTTAAATGTATGCTTGTCAGGATCATAATCATCTTTTTTTTCTTGTAGTTTATTTTTTCTGTTAAGTATTACGTTATATATAGTGTTTTAAATACTTGCATGAGAATAAGTTGCATATTACAGAAACATGTATACAGAGTATGTATCAATTTTCTAATAGGATATAAGATAACATTGAGGGATAAATAGTGTTTCTCTATGTAATGTTTCATTTATTCACACCTGCAATGTAAGCATTTTCCATTATTTCAAATAAATCTTTATTAGTATAATTAGTATTAGAATTAGCGATGGTTTATTCATATGTTTTTAAAAAATATTTTTATCATCCCCTGCCATGACGTGGGTGGGGGATAAAAGAATGGTTTCCCTTCTGCCCATGTGTATACAGTAAGTAAGCCACACCAAACTGAACACGTTTTCTCAAAAACGGTCAAAGACAGGATAATTACATTTGGTGGAGAGCTTTAATATGTGCTGCAATAGACTGACTGAAAATTACTGCCGGAAAACAATTTTTAGTGGAGTAATGACCCTAAAGTGAAAATTTGCACTTGGCCAAAATAGTGTTGCAAACTGAACAGGTTTTCTCAAAAACTTAGATATACGGAACCCCTAAAGTCCCATAAGGGGACATTTTTTAATCTTGTGCGCACAAGATAATTATCTTGTTCCCACGCGATAATTATAAGATAATAACTTGTGCGCACAAGATAATTATATTTTTCCCACAAGATAATAACTTGTGCGCACAAGATTAAAAAAATTCCCCTTAATGGAACTTAAGGGGCTCCGTAAAGATGAGGTAATTACATTTTGTGGACAGATTCATTATGTAGTGTTAAGTTTTAAAGTGTTAAGATTAAGTTCAAAAGTTGCTTGTGAATATCATTTGTACTGGACTTATGGTCCTTGATTTGAATTTTGCACATAGCATGTAGCTACTCAGCTTATTAAATGTTGCAGCTTTAGCTGCCTCCATTTAATCATTAAAGTGTCAAAATTAATTAATCATTACAGTCAGCTACACATATATATATATATATATATATAGAGAGAGAGAGAGAGAAACAAGCATGTGGGCAGGATGATGAGTCTGTCTTGTTTAATTTATTTTCTGTCGGCCAAAGTCTGGCTCGTGTGTCTGGCTCGTTTTAAAGGCGACGCGCCGCTGTCTGCCGCGGCAGAAGAGATCAGATGGGGAGAACATGTCCGAGAGATGGTCCTGAAACTTCAGGGCCTGGACAAAATGTCGGGACTGTGTGCCGTCAGCTCGGCCACAGACTGAACCTCTGAAGGCTGCAGTGTCGACTAAAACGGTGAGTTTACGTCGCAGCGGGCGTCTCGTGTGTCTGTAGCCAGCCGTGTGAACTAGCTAGCAGGCTAACGTCACATCTGCTCCACTGACTGGTGACTGACGGCTTGCATGTTTCTGTGTGGAGGCTGGAAGGAGAAGACGTGCATGAACAAAACATGTTGATGTCAATGTTAGCTTTGTCTTCAATCCACTGCTTTTACTCTAAAAGCTTGTCAGGCAAAAGTGTGTTTGTAGCCCAGCTGTTGATTCTCTCAAGCACGTTAACAACAGTAAAGTGGAACACATGTCTGGTCATGTATGTGGACATTTACTGTTCATTAATCACATGATAGTATAGAATCCCACTGTTGATCTGAGCTTTTCATAACTATCATGATGTCAAGTGGGTCAGTTTAAATCTGTCATGGTGTCTTCCGTGCAGGGACTTACTGATATGACCCATACGATACATGGCATGGGATATTTTTAAAATGCATGTAACGAAGCTGCTAATAACCAGAATGAGCAGCTTGTTGTCAGTGCATTCAAAGTGACAAGCAGCAGGGGCTGACTGCACAAAGACAGACATTCACTTACAGCCGACAGCTGAAGAGACTTCAAATAAACACTTCAGAGTCCCAGTTGCAGAAGTCTACTTATTGACTGCCTCAAGTAGGATTAATTTGCTGTGTATTCATGGTAAATTAAGAGTCTTTTCTACATAACAACATAGCCAATCAAGTCCACTGCCTTCTTGATTGGCTCACTGTGTTCACCGTCTACATGCTGTCTGGTATGTGTTCCAAGGAAAAATGTTATGTGTCTGGTCAGATAATATCTTATTTAACAAACCAGATTTGGGCAGCAGTGTGAAAAGTATCAGACCTCCTCCTGTTTCCTCTATTTTTGTGTGCATCTCACACTAAACTGTGACCCTTCAAACAATATGAAACAGAACAAAGCAAACCTCAGGAAACACAAGATGCAAGTTTTAAATGGTACTTTTTTGTAACAAGGCAAAAAGGCTATTCAGTACCTAAATCACCACTGAAAAGTTGTTCACCCCCCTGAACTTAATAGCTAGTTGTTCCACCTGTAGCAGCAACAACAGCAACCAAACTCTTCTGCTAACTGGACGTCAGTCTCTGACAGTCTTTGCTCTCCTCTTTGCAGAACTGCTTCGATGCAGACACATTGGAGGGTTTGTGAGCATGAGCTGATCTTTCCAGGTCCCACCACTGCATCTCAGAGGGGTTCAGGTCCCGATTTTGACAAGGCCTTTCTCAAACTTTAATGTCATTCCTTTTGAGCCATTCAGAGGTGGACTTACTCTGATGCTTGGGGATCATGACCCAGAGTTGCTTGAGCTTCAACTCACAGACTGATGACCTGACATTCTGCTTCTGAACTCTCGGGTAGAGAGCTGAATTCATGTTTCATGAATTCATGTCGCTGCAGCAGCAAAGCATCCCCACAACAGCACACTGGCTATTTCCATTTCTGCATTTTACACACTTAATTAGAGTTTGAACTGAGGAAAGCGTTCGAATGGTCTCCTGTCTTCTTATAAGCCTTCTTAAGCTTTGTGGGGATCGATTATCATTTAAATTTTTTTCTGCACTAGGCAGCTGCTCAGAGGAGCCCATGTCTGCTGACTGTTGAGGCAAGGTTTTTATTTACATCCTTTTTAAAATTTGCATCACCTGGCCTTCTCCTGACAATGACTGGAGATGAGCCACACTTCTAATAAGCTGATTTGTTTAAAAAAATCAATCATCATCTACTCACGCTAACAGATATTTTGACCGGGCGCCTTTTGGATGCCTCTGCATTTGGAATTGTATGTGTTATGGAGAGATGGGTTTTTATCTTCCATTAGTTGTCAGCTAAAGAACGAATGCATGGTAACACAATAATCACTGCCTGGATGACGCCTGTAATAAAGGTGGTGATTTAACTTTAGAGTCATATATTTTAAAGATTAAGAAAGTCTGAGATGTGATGTGCGACAGGCTGCTGCTGACGTTTTACCAGTCTGTTGAAGTCTGTGTCCTGGGAGGAAACATTACCTCCAGGGATGCTTACAGGCTGAGAAAGCTAGCTCTGTGGTTGGTGTTCATCTGGACAATCTTTAGATGGTTGCTGAGAAGAGGACGAGGAGGACGCAGGATGTTATCCTCAAGAATCCCTCCCATCCTCCCCCACGCTGAGCTAGTGAGGATGAGGAGTCCATTCAGCCACAGACTCCTCCCTTCTTGAGACACTTGACCACCTGTGAGCATTAACACTTCATATGGTTGTAAATACCATCCATCCATCCATCCATTTTCTTCCTCTTATCCGGGATTGGGTCACGGTGGCAGCGGAATAATCAGGGTATTCCAGACATTCCTCTCCCCAGCAACACTTTCCAGCTCATCGTGGGGATCCCAAGGCTTTCCCGAGAGCAAATGAGACACGTGCTGCGAGTTCTGGGTCTACCTCGCGGTCTCTCCCCCCAGTCGGACGTGCCTGGAAAACCTCCAAAGGGAGGCAGCCTGGAGGCATCCTAGTCAGAGTCCACTACTTCAGCTCGCTCCTTTAGACACGAGGAAGCTTAAAAACTAAAACAAAAACAAAAAAAGAAGAATTGTTTAAAACCACCGTGGGACTAAAATGATATCCCACCTCACATCTTAGGATATCTATCAACTAACCTCTCCAGAAAAACAGGAAGAAGCCAAAGCATGGACAGACATTTGACTATTAGCAGTTTGACCTATTTAAGGTTTGTGTGCTTCGTTGCTGCCTCTGGATGTCTGAGCTCTCCAGCCTACAGAGGAAGATCATTTCACCTGCTGTATCCACGGTCTCATTCTTTTGCTCACCACCCAGAGCTCACGCTCAAAGGTGAGGGTTTAGATGGACTGGTGAATCCAGAGCTTTTCATTATTTCTATACTATTTTATTCCTCTTGTTTTGTTATTGTTCAAGGATCAAGGATCCATCAAGGATGAAAACAAGGTTATCTTACCTTATCTTATCCTCCTAAAATATACCCTTCAGTTCAGTATTTGGCCTTCATCTAAACTACAGATTTGGTGATGACCTATATTTGGATATGAGGACAATGTGCTCTAGACATTTTTAACTCTCAGCTTTAAAAAGCTCTCCCTACAGAAACCCAACGCTGACAAACCAGGAAGTAGTGCTATAACAGAAGCACCTGAACTCCATGTTGACTCGTTTTTTTTCTACCACCCAGATGCAGTCCCTGCCCATGGAAGTGGGAAGCAGCAGCAGCAGCAGCAGCTCTGCCCCCAGCGACACATCTGGCTCGGTGGTACAGGTGAGCTTCCCCAGCGCTCAGACCTCCGTGCTGGACAGTCTGAACCGGCAGAGAGAAGACGGCAGGCTCTGCGACCTCTCCATCCACGTCCAGGGACAAGTGTTCAAAGCCCACCGCTGTGTCTTGGCCGCCTCCTCACCCTACTTCCACGACCAGGTGGGAGTCTAATTCATAAAAGCTACGTGGGGTCATTTTCTGCCATTCCTCATCTGGAACATGAAGAAATTTTGTGTTAAAAATCAGATTCAGAAGCATGCAAACCTCCCGTACGAGAGCAACCTGTATTTGAGAAGCTGTCTCAACTTTAGGACAGGGAGGGTGTTACAACAATGGATCTGACTATGGAAGACAGATTATGTATTCAGGTCATTCAGGTTAATCTGAGATCAACACAAATTAGGAATTGAGAACGAAGGCTTGCAGTGTGATGGTAGCCTCACACAGACACGTAGATCATGTGTCTGTGTTTTCTTTTTTTATATGGTAATTCTCAAGTCCTAACAGCCTTACTGAGAGGCCAAAGACCAGTTTTACTGATTCTTGATAGGATGTTGTGTCAAACCCGTAGGTTAACTTTCTTAATTAACGATAAATGTGGAGGAGGAGTGTCGGACACATCATTGATAAATGAATAACTTTTGGTTCATTGTGATGTGTGATTGTCCACCCACACCCAGGTACTACTGAAGAACATGTCTACAGTCTCCATCCCGGCAGTAATGGACCCGCTGGCGTTTGAGAGCGTGCTCAGCTGCGCCTACACCGGTCAGCTCCGGATGCTGCGCGAGGACATCGTTAACTACCTCACGGTGGGCAGCGTCCTGCAGATGTGGCACATCGTGGACAAATGCACTGAGCTGCTGAAGGAGGGACGAGCGGGAGGAGGGAGTGGTGGTGGAGGTGTCATGCTGGATGGAGCCAGTGTCGGAGGAGGCGGAAGGTCGGCTAACCTCGGGTGTAGCAGCAGCAACAGTGACAGTGTTGCAGCTGGCGGTAATGGAGCCGGCAGTGATGGTGGTGGTGGTGGTGGTGGTGGTGGCGGCCAAGCCCAGGTCGTAGGGTCCAACGAGCCCCAGCAGGCCTCCCAGCCTCCCAGCCGGCCACCAGTGAGCGAGAGCCAGTCTCCCAGCAGCACCAACTACTTCAGCCCCAGAGACGGGAGCAGCTTTGGAGGAGGTGGCGCAGCCACAGCTGGAGCTTCAGTGGACGGAGGTGGAGCAAGTAACACTCCCAGCTACTGCACCCCATCTGGGGGAGAGGAAGCCTTCTTCAATGAGGAGGAGGAAGAAGTAGAAGAGGAGGAGGAGCTAATGTACCACCAGAGGAAGAGGGGAAGAGGAGGAGGCAGCGGGAGGAGGAAGAAAATGAGCTCCGTGTCGGAGCAAGAAGTCGGGGTCAGCGACAGTTTTGGTGTGTCTTCATATCAGGTGAGGTGTGAGGGTGATCTTTAAATTCACCTAAAAATCTTTTATTTTGAAAAAAGGTAAATTGTTGCAAGTGAGCAGTCGCTCTGTTTTAACACGAGAAGATTCTGAATCCTAAACATCCAAAATGTATTGTTGCTGTTTATGTGAACTATCTCAATTCAAAGGATGGCGATGACGCCGTGTTGACGCCACAGAAGCGCCCCACCTACAGCCAGCCCAGCATCATGCCTCGTAAACAGTGGGTGGTCGTGAAAACCGAACGCATGGAGGACGACGACCTCATCGTCGTGTCCGGGGAGGAGGGGGGAGAAGACGAGGAGGACGAGGACGAGAGGGAGATGGAGCTGGCCAGAGAGAGGGCGAGGAGCGACTTCAACATCTCCAACGTTAGGAGCCTTTCAGCAGAGCTGGGGGGCCGACCTGAGACCGACATGGACTCACAGGTGAGCTTTAAAGACCACGTGTAGAGTTTTCTCCTGATTAAAGCAGCTTTCTGTGCAGAGCTGCTACTTTTTTGTCTTTTCCCACAGCTGCTGAACAAATGTTCACGGCTGCTGGTAGAAAAATGAGACCGATCTGATGGAGACTGGGGCTTTGTGGTTTCTGTGCCACAATTACGGTGCAAACATTTAACACAAAGAGACACATGTCAGTTTGCTTTTCCTGTAGCGTGTCCATCTGTGTCCATCTGTCCACACCTTTTCTAGTCTTTAACTTCAGGGCTCTGTCTGCCTGGTGCAAAGTGGCACACAACACAGCTCAAGTTTCATTTCTAATGTTGACTAACACAGTTGACATTTTCACTCCCAGCGCCCACATTGTGTGCCAAATGTATCGCACCCATCTGTGTGTGCATGGGGGTGCTGGTCTTAAAATGATCAGCTGGTCAGGCTCGTTGTTGTGTATTGCTGTCTTGAGGCAGCAGAAATCCAAAACCTGGTCTGAGGTCAGTGACTCAGTATTTTGCCTGCTATTTAAAGGCTGCATCAGATGCACCTGTATAGGCCTGTTCAGAACGTGTGGCCACTAGTGAGGCACAGATCGACTCTAACATCATTTCAATCTGCATGTACATTTTCATCCACACATCCCTGGACTGTATCTGTGACCTCATGGATATCGGGACATTTGATTAGTTAATGAAGTTCAGTTACTGTCCTTTCTGGATAAAAATAGATAACAGAGACACATTTCCTGGGGGATCCTTACAGGTAATGTCATTAAAAGTTTCCTCATTTATGGGATGTTATTTCACCCACAGCATCAAATCTGCTGTTAGTCAGAATCGTCATTTATATGACTTTGCCCACCTGATCTGTAGATGGCAGTCCATGAACACTACTAGACCTAGTAGACACACAGGATGCACAACAGTTTGGAGTTAAGTTAGGAGGAAGTGAAGTTAAGACTTTTTTTCTTTTCTTTCCAGATTGTTTTGATGCAGTAAAATAAAACTTTTTGCATTGATTGCAGGTCTAAAACATGCCTTCAATGTCTCTCTGCAGGTGGACTACTGCCAGTCTTCAGAAGACTACCTCAAGTTTGAAGGCAGTTTAATGGACCAAACTTTAGCTCAGCACCTTCATGACGGTGCAGCAGGTCAGAGCCAGAGCCACAGCGCTAACCGCGCCGTTTCAGCGCTGCTGGGCCAGGTTCAGTCTGCAGCTTCAGCCCGGGCCCAGCTCTTCCCCCTGGACATGCAAGGGAACCAGATCCTCCTCTACAGCCAGGCCTCCGGTCTCCCTCTGGACCCTGCCGCGCCTCCCCTGGGGATGGCGGGTGGAATGATGGGTGGGGCCTCCTTCAAAGGTCCCAGCCTGGAGCACGGTGCGGTCCACCTCTCGGTGCAGAGTGGTTTGGGAGTTGATGGTATGGACGGCGGGGGGATCGGAGGTGGAGGTGGGAGCAGTGGCAGCAACGGCAGCAGTGGGGGTTCGGGGAAAGTGTTTATGTGCCACTGTGGTAAGACCTTCACCCACAAGAGCATGAGGGACCGCCACATTAACATGCACCTGGACCTGAGGCCCTTCCACTGCCCCGTCTGTGCCAAGAAGTTCAAGATGAAGCATCACCTGACGGAGCACATGAAGACGCACACCGGCCTGAAGCCGTACGACTGCCTCGGCTGTGGCAAGAAGTTCATGTGGCGCGACAGCTTCATGAGGCACCGCTCACACTGCGAGAGGCGCAGCGCGTTTGGAGAAAGCGGCGATGGGAGTGGTGGCGAGGCAGGGAGGAGAGGAGGAGGAGGAGGAGGCGATGATGGACCTGATTTGATTTCCTCACCTCACCTCCTCCTGTCTGCAGGTGAGGGAGGACAGTGTGGTATTCTGGGAGGAGGAGGGAGAGGAGGATTGTCTGTTTCTTCGCATCTGTCTGTTCTGTCGCCGCATCACAGCGGCGCCTCGGCCACAGGAAGTAGCAGCAGTAACAGCAGCAGCGCTGCTCTGAGCAACAACATGGCCGCCACAGGGGTCATCTCCCAGAGTCCAGGTCAGGGATCAGGGGTGTTTGGTGGTCTGGGGTTGGGTCGGAGTGTGTGTGATGAGGACGTTTGTGAAGTCAGTGCCAATGATAGTAGCGTGACTTAAGCCAAGACTGTGCATTATGTCCAGCGGGTGTCTCTCTCTCTCTCTCTCTCTCTCTCTCTCTCTCCGCTAACAGCCACGCTTCTCGTTCCTGCTGCTGCTTTCACAGTTTAGTAAACTTGGAATAAACATTTCAACTGCCAACACCTCAGCATCTCAAGCAAAAAGTGTGTCCTTCGTCAAAAAGCGTGGGGCTCCTGTCGGACACCACAGCCTGAAAAATCTGTCTTTATAGAAAAATGGGACTCTGACATCCCAGGTGACTGTTGTGACGTGAAATTTCAGAAATAGACCTGTGGTCGTGTTTTCACCTTAAAACAATCCTCAGTTCTTGTACCACAAACTCTGAAGAGTGGCCTCATTAAAAAGTTGACCTTCTGTCTCAGTGAGTAAGCTATCGTTTCAAATACCCAAGATGTTATTAACGTTTTTTTGTTTTTGTTTTGTTTTGTGTGTCGAGAGGAAACCAAAAATGAAAAGACAGTGCTTCACTAACCGTGACCTTCTGTGACAACAGTATAGCATCAGTAGAGTAGAAAATGGCTGTTCTAAATCGCTGTGATTTCCTGCAGTAGTGTATTGTAACGTATCCCTGTCACATGACTGAAACACACATCTGTGAAAGAAAAGAATAGGAGAATAAGAATAAGCTGAAGTTGCCTGCTTCCAGCAGCAGTGGTACATCTTTACCCTCACTGTCAGCACTGCCCTGTGATTCTAGATGATACCATGGTGCTGCATTAAAAGGCCCAACCGTTTATCCTCATCTCCCTGCTTGATGCCACACGTGTGCACAGGGAGGAATATTGACCAGACAGCAACAGTTTGGCTCATTTATTCATGTCCAGCCGGTGCAGCTGCTGAGCTCCAGCCTCATTGTGAGCTTTTAAAAAAAACTTAATGTTGCCTTGTTGAAGTCACTAAAGTCCAAAAGGAAGTGATCATTCTCTATTTGGTCCATAAACACATTTCTTGTTCAGAGATCTCATGCTTTGAGAGATATATATATATATATGTGAGTCACATCTCAATCATCTTCACCTACCGTTCAGTCCAGTGGAGATCATTCAAATCTTGCAGTGTCTCATGTGAACAAGCAAAGGTTTCCTGAACGGTTGATCCTGTCGATTTCATTTAATTTCTAGAAAACCTCCTGTTTCAGTAGCTGTGAAGTCCACAAATGAGACAGATGTTTGTTTTATTCTTCATAGCATTTTGTTCAGACGGTTGCCAGACATTTCATTTTCTTGTTTGTGGATAATTCTTTGTCTTTGGATTCTTATATTTTTCACTGGTGCAATGATTTTAAGATCATCATTGACACTTTGGTCTCATTGAGTATAATCATGGTACAGTAAGCAGTATTTCCTGCTCATTTACATCCATCAGTCACTAAGGGGCTCCATCTGCTTTAAGAAGAAAGCACTAATTTAAACGCAAGTTTGGGTTAAATACGACCTTTGTGAGAGGATGACAGATAAATATTGAAACCAGATCAGTTCTGTTTCAATTTTGAACTACAGTTACCTTAACAAAATTAATTATTGTAATTATTAATCAGTTAAAAAAATTTTTTTTCCAACATCCTGAATATTCTGTATTTTGTTTTTCTACATTTAGTGTGACTGGTGTTGTAAAACTGCTAAGTTACAATTTTGATACTTAATTATTTTAAAAAGTAGGTGGAAACATTTTGTCATTTAACTGGTTTATTGATATTTTCTCGATATTCACAATGTTGTAAATTTAACCCTGGATTTTTTTCTGTTCAGAGAAAATAAGTGTCAAAGAAAAGAAGGTATTACTTGTGGTTTAATTAATTTACAAAAGACACAAATGATTATTTTAGAAATGTTATAATCAGTCTAATAATAGTAATAGTAATGACTTGAAGTTCATCATTGTTCATTCACAATAAAAAAAATTGAGTTGTTCTCAGTAATTATTGAATAGTTGAAGCCCTTTGATTATAATGTAACCTGCTTACGTCTCCTGTATTTACACCGGGACAGTTTTAAGGACAGAGTAATGTCAGCACTGTGTGATGGATTCAGGGGCCATACTGTACATGTACTGGTACAACTTATGAGACACACTGACAGGAGTATTATACTACACATACTTTACAGTATAAATACTTTCTGCCTTTGTTTTTCCATTAAAACTCCAGGTTGGCCATGTTTGTAAAGGAGGTTCAGGTGCCTTGCTGTTGTTTATGTACTCATTCAGTTACTCATTACTTTGTTTAGAACAGAAGTAACATAATTACATTGCTGCTTTGGAATAATTTAATCTTACACTGGTAACTACAAAAAGTAGGGAGAAGTATGTTTACCTTCTGTTGGAACACCTTAAACACAGATCAGGTGAAGTTTGAACCACCACTATGTAATCATTACACTACATCACCAGGTAACTCACTGGTGACACTGAAAAAAACCAGGGTGATGTTTTTAATGTGGCCCAACTTGTGACCACAACACAAGAATAATACATGACATCTAGAATGTCACAGACGTGTTTGAAGAGAGGAAGAACTTTGTGCACCTCCACCTTGTTCCTCATTTGAAGTTTTTGAATCGCCTGCAGTAACCCGTTCAGAAATGTACAAACGTTTTCACGTATAGCAGGGCTGCACTTTGGCCAACGAGGAGGAGCCGTTTACACTTACAAACCCATTCAAGAACTTCATCGTAAGCAGGTTTGAACTGCAGGTTGTGTTTTTAGCATCAGGACATCACTCTGGGCATCGTTTCTGTTTTCAACACTGAGGCTCATGTCATTATTTTTTACAGTGTGCTGTGGATCTCATTCAGGTGTGAATGTGAACATCTGACAAACTATGGCACACAACTTCTTACATGTCCTCTGATTGACCAGAGGATTGTTGAGCAGAAAATTTGTCAATAGGCATTTCATGTAAATCCAGAGTGGTACTAGTCGTGTCTTAAAAGTACATCAATATTCACCTGTATTAAAAAAAAAAAGGATTAATAAATTATTTGATGCAAAATAAAGTCTGTCTTTACTCCCTGTTCAACCATCTTGAACTTTTCTTGCTACCTGAAAGTGCAGCTGTGCAACAGCAACATTAATATTACTGATTTACAATAATGGATGCTATGATCACGGTGCCTGCTGATCTGGCATAATAAGATGTCACCAGTATTATCTCCGTATTTAAAATCTGTGGACCTCACTGTGTGGAACTCATTGGGAACAGAAACAGATTAAATGTAACCAATAGTGGAAACACTGAAACTCTTAGTGAAGAATATGAATCTTCTTGTGAATCCTAACCTGATCCAATACTGTGGTATGGGGGGGGGGCAGTACTGATATGGTGGATGGGATCAGTGCATCCGTAGGTTAAAACGTTTGATCAGTGATATCAGCCTGCTGACAGAAAACTGTCCAAATACATGAAGCACATAACAAAAAAATCATTTACAGATTTGCAGACCAGACAGTCCAAAAACAAGTGAAAATCAAAAACACAAGAGGCCGTATACTAAAAAAATTAGCATTTATTTGAACATCAAAGAAAAAAAGAAAAAAAAGAAAAAAAAAAGAAATTCACAGTGACGATAGATGACTCCTCTGCAGAAATTAGGCCAACAGGTTGTAGCTACAACAACCCCCCCCCAGCTCAGCTGCTAGTAACTAGAGTCTTTATCCACAAAGCCATTTCACCTGTGCTGTTAACGTTGAGAGAAAGTGGGACTTGGGAGGAAAAAGCTAAAAGAAAGGTTGATATAAGAGTAAAAAAATTTACAAATTTCCCATCCGCATACTAATATTTACATAGAAACCAGCCACCAACTCATTGATTCATAGAGAACATGGTCACAAAAAAATATAATTTATCAAATGCTGGAGATCGGAAGAACACCATCCATAACAAGTAGACAAAATTCAACCTTTATGCTACATACAACAGATGTAGAAGCTTTAAAAACTTTAATGTCTGCATTTATATGCACCCCTCATGTCGAGAGGAGGGAACTGAACTGTTGACTGAACTAGAATCATTGCATGTGTCAGAATAAAAGTAGATGTTCTTACAATTGTGATGTAAATCACAATTGATGAAATTCTTTAAGGATTTAGTCATTAAATTAAGGTATTTAGGATCCTTGACTGGTTCAAAATAAAATATGGAATTGATGTCTATAACTGATTTGATGGTAGTTTGGATTTAGACAGATACAACTGTGCAGAGTTTTTGGGTTGTGCTTTAACTGTGAGGACAGTTACCTGATACACTGCATTCATTCTTTCTTCTCTCATATCTATACTTAAAGGAACAGTCCACCCAAATGTGAAATTCAACTATTCTCTAGTCGCCCCTGTGCTGTTAGGTTGGTTGAAGTTTTTTTTGTTTGTTTGTCCACATAACATTTGTGGAGCTTCACAGCAGAACTACACTGCAGCATTCTGCACAATTAAAGGTGGGGATTTGTTTCAAAATGTAAAAAAGCATCCAAAAATAAAGATTAAATGACTGCTCACACATGCTTTTGGAGACTGGGATTATACAGCATGAGCTGTATGGAGTCATTTTATGTTTGTTTATGTTCCCCATCTCCTTCAGTTGTTTAGGAGAATGATGCAATGCTGTTTTGCTTTGAGGCTCCAGAAATGTTTGGCGCACTAAGAAACTTCATTCAGTTTCCATCGGCATGGTGAGTAGATAATGAGTGAATTTTCCTTTTGGGGTGACCTGGTCTTTTAGATCTGAACTTCCCTTCCTTTGCTTTAAGACACGTCAGGATCACGAGGAAACATTTTGTCCTAGATCTACTTCAAGAGAAAGGCTGACATTGTTCCATTCTTTTCTTCATTTCAACAAATCCCATGCAAAGACCATGATCTAGTATTTCCAGTATAAAAAATAAACTAAAGTCAATGTCTGCCATGATAAGGGAACATGTCCCTTGCTGCAACAGTGTCTCACATCGGTGTGTTCTTAATATTCTGTGGACAACAATGTGCTCCATGGCACTAAGGAACTAGTACGACACTTAGTAGAGCCAATAAAGATCCCACACTTTTACCTTATAGCAGCTAAATAAAGACCACACCCCACAAATACATATTAATCCAGCAAATCCAGACGATCTGGATCTGCACCACACTACACATACTCATAGATATCAACATAAACATATCTAATATTCTACATCACCATATTTGGATCATTTCCTGAGACATTGGAGAAAAAAGCTTCGATTCACACCAAATGTTAATGGGTATTTGCCTGATCTATGGCTCACTCCTCTATGAAGTCTGGTGGAAACCCACCCAGTATTGTTTGCATAATGCTGCTAACTAACAAACAGGCCACAGGTGAACATATAACAAACAGGACACAGGTGAACGTATAACAAACAGGACACAGGTGAACGTATAACAAACAGGAAGCAGGTGAACGTATAACAAACAGGACACAGGTGAACGTATAACAAACAGGAAGCAGGTGAACGTATAACAAACAGGACACAAGTGAACGTATAACAAACAGGAAGCAGGTGAACGTATAACAAACAGGACACAGGTGAACATATAACAAACAGGACACAGGTGAACATATAACAAACAGGACACAGGTGAACGTATAACAAACAGGACACAGGTGAACATATAACAAACAGGACACAGGTGAACATATAACAAACAGGACACAGGTGAACGTATAACAAACAGGACACAGGTGAACATATAACAAACAGGACACAGGTGAACATATAACAAACAGGAAGCAGGTGAACATATAACAAACAGGAAGCAGGTGAACGTATAACAAACAGGACACAGGTGAACATATAACAAACAGGACACAGGTGAACATATAACAAACAGGACACAGGTGAACGTATAACAAACAGGACACAGGTGAACGTATAACAAACAGGAAGCAGGTGAACGTATAACAAACAGGAAGCAGGTGAACATATAACAAACAGGAAGCAGGTGAACGTATAACAAACAGGACACAGGTGAACATATAACAGGTGAACGTATAACTTCCTTGGTGGAGGTAATAAGACATATCATGCTTTGGATTTCTTGGGATTTGTTGACAAGAGGAAAAATATGTAAGATTGCTATCCTCATCCTTCAAACATTTGTTTTAGCTTGTCAGCATCCCTCAATCCTACTCAGCTATCCTTCAGCAAACATAGGCCTGAATGAAATGTGACTTTTTTTAATAGACCTAAAAACAGAAACTGCAGCAGTCCACATGTCTACAAGTCGAGTACTAACCACTGCATAGCTCAATGCTTTAACACCATCAGCACATAAAACAATGTCACCTCAAAATTCTATTCCGACCACCACCTCCCCATCCTTTATGGAAAAATCTGGTTAAAACAGAAAGATGTAAACAAAGTGGCTGTCAGCTAGCACAGCCCTCACCAGTCAAGTGACAGAAAACAAAACTCCCCATCTGGACCACGGCTCCGGCTGCACAGTTTTCAGGCACTAGGTTCTCAACTAAACATCCATAACAGTTCAAGTCAGGGAGCAATCATCCCAAGAAGTACTTTTAACTCTGTTCAGAAAAAAAACTCATTTCAATGCTGCTACCAACAAACGCATTTGGTAGTGTTGCACTGGAAGGCTCCAAACATGGCAACAGAGGTTTGGCTGCTCTGATCATCCTGAAGATTGAGATCTTTACTGCAACCCAACAGGGAGAGAACACAGACAGACAGACAGAAAAGCCAACGTCAGCCAGTGATTCTCTGCTCAGAGAAAATGACATTGGGATTCTGCTGTGCACACAGCAGAGGATTCCCAAAACGTGGATTTTCCAAAAACCACACCCTGTTTATAAGCAGGTTTCTTTCCAAATTTAAAGGAAAATTATTTTATTTAATTCCTTTACAAAAACAAGTGAAATGAGATGCTAAAGTCGTAGTTTCCCTGTCTTCTGCAGCTCTGAATGCCTGTTGTTTAACCTGTTAAAAACTTCATAAGGACTTGAGATCATTTTCATATCTGCCTTTTCCCTACTTCCAATTGGACAAAAAAATTTATTGAGATTTTTCGTCTTTTTACAAGCCAGGAGAGAAGAAGGGTCTCCGAAAGCAATCGGCCCCAGAGGTGACATGTGGAAGACTCTCAGTGCAGTGAGAGGTCAAAGGTCATTCTGAGTCTGACAGGACGATGATCTCATCTGGGTCACACTGGGTGGCCACGTTGACCTGGAAACACAAGCAGTGGAACGGTTAGGAAATGTGTAATGGGACTTAACTGAAACCAGTTTCATATATTTATGCTAACAACCATTATGGTGGAATCAGGGCTCATCATTTTCTTATTTTATTAAACAAAATCTGAATTTCATACCTATTCATTTTTAATACCAAGCAGGTGGAAATTGGAAGAAGGAAACTTGCCCTTCTGGGAGGCAAATATCTGCTCTAATATTTATGAAATCTATTTAAATAAAATACAGATTTGCTAAAACTGAATTGTTATCTTATTATTTTCTTACGAAGTCTGGAGCAAGATCAATAGTGGCTGTACATTTTCTCTACATTTTATTTCTGGATGCATATTGTGAGCAGTTGTTGCTTTACACTGTGGCGGGTCCATCCAAAGTCGTGCTATTTCATTGATCCTCAACCCTCTCTTGAACCTTACGTTGTTCTGGTCTGCCATCTTACAGCTCTTATTTCTGCTCCGAGAGCTTTTCGGCTGAATGCCATGATCTATAAATATTTTTTTCTTACATCAGACTCATTTGGAGAAATCACCTCACATAACATGTCAGTGGAAAAAGCACATCACTGCTTGTAACATTTCCTTGTTTTCCCCATCTTCACATGGTTTCCTTGCATCTCTCCATGCATCCTCAGGAGGACGGACACAAGGAAAAGATGCAAAACAGGGAAACATGGATGCAAATTAACACACTTAAGATGAACCCAAAGTCTACTTGTAGCAGGAAACACACATTTCGGATCAACAGGAAGATCAAATGTGTAAAAATCAGTTTAAACTGATGTGCTCTCAAAACATATATGTTTTGGATAAGAAATTGGCCAAAGAAGATAAATATAAAAATACAGTCTTACAAAAAAAACAACAACAAAAAAACACTAAGTTAATTTGTGACTTGACAATATGGAACCTCTAAAATTGCAAGAATTCAGCTTTTTTGTCAGAAATTTGACTCGATCACCACACAAAAAACAAACTTGATACAGTATTTTTGATAATTTAGATACGAACTGAGAAACACTGGTTGAACAACATAATAAGAGATGATTTCTTTTGCATTCTTCAGCTGAATACAATATAAAAAATTAGGTCAAATGTTCCAACATGAAGTGACGCTCTGCACACCCGAATACCTAAACTGTCAGTCTAGAAATGGGACTGTGATCGGGTTACAAATGAACCATATTAATGCATCGCACCCTAAAATCTCGTTTACCACCTACATGCACCAACCTTGTTTTTCTTGGGGGGCGGTGTCGACTGAGAGCTGGTGACCAGCTCCTGGATCGGTGTGTTTGCTCGGTTTGACTCCGCCTGCTGCGGCGAACTGCAGCTAACGACGCCCATATCCAGAGGAATGTCTGCCTCACTGAGGAGGGAGCAACCGATGGATGTGGAGGAAAGAGAGAGAGGCGAGAAATAAAAAGGTAGAAGAAAACCAAGACAGAGGACGTAAAAGAAGATTTAACAATCTCCTTTGATGGTTGATAGAGCATTATTATTATTAACTTGAGTTTACTTTTAGAGAAGAGTTTCAAATTTTCAATTTGGATTTTCTATTTTCTCGATTCTGGAGTCCCAGATTAAGTAGAACAAACTTGATTAGTCACAAAAAACGGTTGATTCCCTGAGATTCATAAACTCTTGGTTTGAGTTTTTTTTTGGGTCAAATTTATGAAAGTGAAAATGAAGCGATCCAAAAGCTAAAAAGAAAAACCACAAACGCCCATACATGCGAACAAAGCCTTAGCGTACCTGTCATGGATGATTGTGTTCTTTGTATCTCTGGGGCTCCCTGATGTCATCTTCTCCCTCTTCCTCTTCTGGCCCCTCAAAGCTCTGGGACTGGAAGGCGTCGACGTGCCATTGGTAGTCGTCTGTGTGTCGTATTGTTCAACCATGATCACTGGTGAGAGGGGAAAAGGTGTCCTATTGGCTGCTGCTGGGGTAACATTGCTGTCGTTTACAGGCACAACTGAAACATGACTGGAGGATTCCACAAGCTCCTCTGATCCGGCGAGGCTACCATTGGACAACGGCTTCTGGTAATCAGTCTGCATCGGCTCTGATTGGCTGGGGCTGTGTGCAGGCCACGGGATGTCAGATAGTGGAGATATTTGAGTATTGCTTTCATCAGAAAGAGGACTGAGTCCATTTGTGATTGGCTCCTCCAGTTCATCTTTCACACTGTCTTCTTCCTGAGCAAAAACGCTCCCTGACACCTCGTCAGTCGGAGCTTCCTTGTTGGTACCGTCACAGGCTTGTTCCGCTTTGGTACCGTCGTCCTCATCCTCATCATTGTCTATAAAAAGATGAGAAAATAAATTCACTCACATCTTATCTCCCCATCTGTGTCACCCTGCCTGACAAAAGCCATTAAGAGATAATGTTAATTTTTTTGCCATTTTATAGACTAAGTTATTCATTTAGAAAATAATCAGAGCATTAATCGATAACAAAACTTGGCTCTTGCGGTAATGGCTTCGAAACGTCTTTCATTACAACATTGTCTCAGTTTACAAGAATCTAGACAGGCTGCATATTTTACAGTACTGGTTGTCACCTTTTTCTTTGTAGCAGATATAGGTGCAAGTACTGTATGTGTTTTATGTATGTGTGAATATTTGTGAACTACTTTCTTCATGGCAGGCTGGGGGGTATGCTGTATGTAGGTGCACTTATGTATATATGTATGTATGTATGTATAGGCGTGCATTTGTATCATTACAGTGACCCTATATGCGGTAATGGCCTGATGGACCAGTTTGACTTATGTTGTTGTTTTTTTTCTATGTATTTTATATATACTGTACAGGGTTTTGTTTTGGCTGCTTTCACTACCCACTGGATTGCTGATTTGCTTGTCTGCATCTGTTCTGTTTAAATAAATTCGATCACAAAAATATTTTAACAAAACACAGCATTAGTTGCAGCTCTACACACCGGTGACGAAGGATCTTGAAGCACCCAGTGTAAACACACTGAGAGTGAACTTTTCAGTGACTTCAGAGACATTTTGTATCCTGCATATTCATCATAATTGTTTAAGGTGAGAGAAGGAGAGCTTTTAGCATCTTAGCCAAGTAATTGGACATTTTTGTCAAAACAAAAACTCAAAGCCTTATTCAAAACAGAGCATCTAACATGTATGACAGCTTCTATTTTTAGTATTGGGAAAAAAGGGAAGTCCGTTTTTCTAAGCAAGGTCTATCTGGCGAGTTGTCATGTTCAGAGACAGACTCTTATGTGCTCTTCTAGACAGGAACACATAATGGTTTTAGAGACATTTCTAAACTGCGACCTCATAATGGAAATATGTCACAGAGACATTCCAAATGTATTCTTAATATGCTAATAGTATGCAAGGAGAGAAGTGAATGTTAACTGTTTCTGAGACGTGTTTTAGACAGCAGTGGCAGGAAAACAATCTTTGAATTTACCAACATAAGAAAAGTTTTGTGAACTCTTGGCTCTGCTCTCACCTGGTCCATCCTGCTGAGTGCTGGCCTGGAGCTCTTCCTCGATGTCTGGGTCTGATGATTCGTCTTCCTCATCATCCTCCTCCTCCACCTCCCTCTCTTCCTCTGCCACTCCATTCACCTTTTTATTTTCTTCTTCCCTCTCTGATTTGCGGCCCTGAAAAAAAAAAAATGTGCGGATCAGACAGGACCACATTGAAACAATCTAGTGTTGGAATCATACATCAGGTTTAATGCCAGCACTTTCTGTTTGTCTGGTTTGGAACCAAAATGATGCTGCATTTTTAATTCCTTCATTCCTACACCCCATCAGCAGTTGGCTAAGTGATTGCTGCTTGAGGGAGCAGCCCTATGTTTTAGGGATTGAACTGAAGTTCAAATAAAAAGTTCTGCCACAATGGTGCCATCTGAGACCTAAAATAAATATGAACACATAGAAGTGTGAACGTGAGGATTTCTCTCCTCCTCCAGATGCTCTCGTACCTCTTTCTCCTTGCTGTTTTTCTCCAGTCGTTTGGCTCTCTCCTGGTCCTCCGTGTCCTCTTGTTTGACGGCGTACTTGGTGATGACCTCCTCCAGACGGGACAGAGCCACTTCCCTGTTTGACTTAAGCTTCTGGTGCAGGGAGGGGTCCAACAGAGCGGGATCTGTGGCTTTAGAGGACGGTGAAGAATAGAGGAAGCAATGACGGAAAATGAACAGGCAAGGGAAAGAACAGAGAGAGGACAAGAAATGAAGAGTTAGATATAGAGAGAAAGAAACAAGACTGATTAAAAAAACTAATATCCATCCTTAAATGTCTTAAACGTTTTTGGACACTTTTATCAAGGGGCTTTAAAAATTTAGAGACAAGATGCATTTGAAAATCTGTAAGTTCAGTCGACACGGTTTGAGTCTGTCGATTCTGTTTTATATTGTTTTCTGCTGTACTAACATTTGATTTGATTTCTAATTCATCTTTTTATGATTACTGACAGACCAAAATTAATGTGAACATATCAGTATCTCCAAACCCTGGAAGTCCTGGAGATTTTCAGATCAATTTAAAATCTCTGTCCATACTTGTTTCCTGCACAGGACAACTGATGAATGTTGAAGTGCCCTTAGGTTCCTTTTGTGGTCCATTCACTAAACGTTTACATAGTCATCCTACGACAGTCTGCCACAGCAGGCAGAGAAAAGGATTACCCCCTGCCTAAAGCCTTACCAGGTTTGTAGGAGTCGGTGAGGTGCGAGCCAAAGTTGTACAACAAGTCCTGGTGGCGTCTCTTCTGCAAGCGGGTCCCGACGTCTCCGAAAGCCTCTTTAGCGATCTGGTTCACCTGTTTTCTGCTCAGGCACAGCTTGTAGCGCTCATTGGTACGTATCACCTGCTGGAGGATGTCTTGGTAATCTGGCGGGTTCCTATGTGCCTCGGGGCTGTTGATGAACCGCTCGATCTGACAGGAGGAGAGAGCGTAGGGTATGGGACCAGGAGAAACAGCAGGTGAAAACCGCTCCCCACACAAAGCCACAGTCCACATCCCAACACCAGACACAGAGTTATGTCTTTGTATTCTTCACGTATCTTTGTTTTACTTTGTATGATGATACCTGAGAAAATATTACAAATAAACTGACTTACTCCTAATGCCCCTCATTGAACTAGGGATGTCAAAGATGATATTTTGCTCTGAGTCCTGTCCATTAGTATCCAACAGCCGAACAAGTCCTACATCTGCAGTTGTCGAACACTACCTGCCTGAACTGGGTAGCTGAGTGTTGGAGTTTCCACTCGTCTATTACATCATCAGAGGGCATGTAAAACTAACGGTTCACTGTTTTCGTCCTCAGAACGTCAAGCTCGGAGCGCTTTGGAGGTGCTTTCAACTTAGAAAGCACCTCCAAAGCGCTTTAGTTAGCACTTTAGTTGATGTGATATGGAGGATCCATGAAAGCGACGGTTAATTTACTGTATGTGTTGCAAGTATCTAAGTTTGTGTTCTAAACAAATACTGGATGTAATAAAAATGTTGCCAAAAGGTAGAGTATTTGCTCTGACCTTTGTTGAGTGAAGGGAAAAAGGACAAGCGTGGCACCAGTGCAGGTTTATGAGATTTGGTGACAGCAAGGAAACATCAGACATGCCTTCTCACTGAGCAGCGTATTCATTTCTCCTACATCGTTTTTTGTTGCTGTTCATCTGACGGTTGAACTGCTTCACCACAGAAAACCCTCAGCGCTTTGTCACACAGCTGGTGGCTGCAGCATACTGAGCATAATGTATTTACACAACCACCAGTGACAGTTGGAGATAATGGTCTTACCCAGACTATCGAAGTCTGATGCTTTAACAACAAATATCACTGGTTCATCCTCATAGTAGGCTTTAAGACAGTCTTGTTCATGTGTCACTTCATCCATACACTGGAGATCCTGGTTCAAAACTAATATTAGCTGATATAAAATCAAATTGATGTATTTTTGAAAACAGTTTTTGAAAACCATCTCTCGATTATATTCATTTATATCGCTAATTTAATGAGTTCTTTCATTTTGTGTTTTGCATTATGCTCTACATGTTTCGAAAACCTAAATAATAAAGATTAATAGTGGCATTAAAGAAGCTTGCTGATAGTTATAACCCAAGTTGACCCAGTCAGAAGCCTCTTTCACACACAGATCGCACAACACAGATTTTCTCCTTCCTCAAGGTATCTGCTAAGTGTTACTAGCTGCTTTTTAAGTCTTCCAGTTTGGACCGCACACATAATGCATTGTCAAAACGTCACAGCCCCGTCCTGCCTTTGCACCTCGCGCTCACACAGATGAACGTTTCGGCGCTGTTACTACCTCCACTGCCTTCACAGAGGTGGAAAACGCTGTGTGAATGGGGCTATAATGATAGCAATGACCAGCTTTAACCAGCTTGTTGCTTTCCAGGACACTTATAAATGATTTAAAACCAGCAACAACCACCAGCTCACCTTCTTGTTGATCTCAGGATAACGAGTGCTGCTGTAGGTGATCCTCTGCTCAATGACTCGGCCTGTCAGTTTGCTGCAGCCCTTTAGCTCACACAGCTTTTCATAAATCTTCATCATCTGGAAGAGAAGGAGTAGAGCAGGTGTGACAACCTGGTGTGACAGTTCTTGTTAAAGCTTTAAGCCCTATTTATAACCAGTGGAGCCCGAGGCTGCATCAGCCGAACCTTGCGTTTGAGTTTGTTCTCCTGGATGTACGAAGAATCTTCATTGCCCAGGTCATCTAAACTCAACTCGGCCTGCTGCAGGCGTTGGATCTCGTCGTTGTACACCTTCAGGAGGTTCTCCAGGTACGCTACCTGAGAGAAATTGAAAACAGACATAAAGGTACAGTGCATTTACCAACACAGACTTCCGCTCAACAGTTCAGGAGCATTTCCCTTGTTTATATTGTCCAGTTCTATGTCAAGAATGAAAGAAAATGAGAGAAGAAGAAAATAACAGAATGTTAAGAGTTTACGGTTCAGACATCATTTAAATTATTATTATTGTAGTGGACATGAAGGTTAGTGACTCAAATTCAATATCCACAGAACTGCCCTGTTACTTCAATTTGTGGACGGGATTTGTTCCAAATGTGTGGTTTGAATAGACTTGAATAGATCTGTAAATTGGCTTTTCACCTCTCAATAGTTTAAGTGTCAACCAGAATGGCACTCAATAGAGCGCAGGGGCAAGCAAAAGAAAGGAAAAAAGTATGTATCGGTACGATGTACCAGTCAATACGTATTGGCTACCCTTCATGAAAACAAGTGCATTCGGAGAACTTCATTAACACTAACTACCATTTACCCCAGAAGTCATACATTCATGCATCAAAATGGCAAAGGACTTTACCAAGTGTGGCAACAATTCGGTTAAAAGAACACTAAGGATGGTGCAGTTGATAAAAATATTTTTGCAAAAATGGAAAGACTGAAGTGAAATTCTTGGGTGGAATTTTTACGACAGAAAGAAAAACTTTATTTGAGAAAACGCTGCATGCAGGAAAACTAGAGACTTTTGAAAAAACAGGTAAATTGGGAACTCCTATTTCAGATCATCAGATCATGACCAGACAACTCTGTTTGCTGTGATTGACTAATCTGTGGTAAACAGTGTTTCAACTCCACCTTTGAGTATTGAATCAGTGTGTTTGGTACTTCAATAGTGGGGTGCTGAAAAAAACAGGACGGGTACAGAAAAACAACCATTCCAGTGTGTAATGAATTGAGCTGAACCACCTACATGGTGAAAAAATAGGCTGAAGAGACTGTAAAGAGACCCATGGATCGCATTTCAACACATTAAGTTAGATAGTGATTAAATTTTGTATAAGAGTGGATCTTGGGACAATTCTGAGGCGGATTCTGGATCATGTTTTCACTTTGTTCCACTTGTGAGAAGAGGTCTTTTTTTAACATTATGCCAATGCCATGAAAAATTATAAAAGAAAACGATCAACATAACAATCAATCAAAAGAACAATCAAAATAAATACACAATGATGGACAACTCAATATGAACCATCACAATGCACAATTGGATCTAGATCTTAACCATAATCCAGATCTGGGAGATTAACATCTATATTTAGAGGTAGTCAATATGTATTGGGTCACAGAGAGAGGGGTAGAGACATGGTACTGTCACCAACATGTTGCTGAGATGATGCTGATTCAAAGTCATTCAAATGCATTTCATGCATCTATGAAGGGTAAGAAGTTATAGCTGGACGAAAAACAGACCCGGATATACTATTATGGAAAATCATTTTTTTGTTGATAACTCATAAACTACTGGTGATAAAGACATGATTCCAAATGCTGGAAGCAGGTTTCCAGGGTCAAGGAATTAGTTGCTAGCAACTAATTTCAAAATAGGCACAAATGAGTAAAGCAATGTCATGAATGTTAAAATGTGTATCTTACAATTAAGAGGCCTGTTCTTTCAACATGTTACTCAACTTTAAGTGTTTATCATGTAAATAAATCTACTGTCACACAATAAATCTTTTTAACTTGACACACCTCTGATGTTAAACGATTTAGATTTGACACAGCCTGAAACTATGTAATACCAAAATCCTCCCTATCTGACAGTTCAACTTTTGCTGATTGGAGGAGTGTTGGAGAGGAGATAAGCTCTCTAGTGACTTTCTATTTTCATTATAATCATCATAATCAGCCAAAACAATCCCAGATACGAATAGCAGTGTTCAACACTAACCTGTTTCCTGGATGCCCTGTTTGCCTTTTTCTCCAATTCCTGGTCCTGCTTATTGTCTTTCCCGTCCTCCTGCAGCCCTGAGTTGGAAGGCTGTTTATCCTCTGCTGCCAGGTTCAGCTTGTCCTTCTCCGCATCCACCTCAACTTTAACCTTGTCTTCACTTTTCAGTGTAACAGAGGTAGACTGGAGAGAACGCGATGTTGAGGTACATGGCCCACATTCAACCTTTGTGGCCATCTGCCTCCTCTTGGCTGAATGCTGTCTGAGTACAGTGCACAGTTCATTGATGTAGACAAAGGTTTTGGAACGGTTCACCTGAGCACGAGTCAAACAGCTTCCCAAGGTGTTCCTGAACGCCACAGATGACAGATAGTCAGGGGAGGCCTTGGAATGCCTTGTTTGGAGGTAAGTCAAGACCTCAGGGCAGTCCTGGGTGAGAGCCGAACAGTGCTCCACAAACTGGGAGGATGGAGAAAAGAAAACAGGAATGATGAGATGGTGACAAGGTAACCAAGGACGGACATAGAGTGATGAAGGTAGAGAAATAATAGGAACACGTACAGCAATAGCACACTGTGATGTATTGTAAATATAATTACTACAATCAAAAATACTGACCAGCCACTCTGGATAAAATCACCAGTTTGTGCCCATTAATCTCACCTCAGTGAACAACCTGCTATTCTCTGCCTGCAGAACATGCGTGTCCTTCTTCGCTGAGGCAAAAGGTGACTTGGTAATGTGGGTAGAAACAGGCTGCTGAGATTTGAGTGTCGAGACATTTTTGGCTTCATGCTGAGAGGACAAGGTGGAGGCAGAGCAGCAAGGTTTAGGACTCTCCTCTTCATCATCACCATCAAGGACTATGATCTGATCTGCCATCGAGGCGGGAGCCACCGCCATCCAAGATGCTGGTTATTTCTACCTTCATAGAATGCAACCAAGGAAAATGTTGATCAGGACAACAAAAAGTAAAAGATGTCAAAGAAGCAGTAGGAAGATGAAATCTTGATATCAGTCTTTATGAAATTTACAGTGTTCTATTGAAATATAAAGAGTGTGGCGAGTGTAGTAACAGTAGTGTTGACCCAAAGCCGTGTGATGGACAATAAAACGTTGTCCTTCAAGTACAATACACTAGGTCAATACTGATATAACAGGGGAGGGTATGGTTTGATCATTTTCAATACCAACGTTATTATGGTACCCACCTGATGGATCCCATACCTCACACACAAATCACACCAAAACGCCAACTGAGCAGTCACTTCAAAACCCAGTAAAACCAACCACTGCTTGGAATTTGAGGCCATTCTACTCTTGCTATTTTGGAACCATGAGAGGGAAAAAGCCACAAAAGATTTGCATTACAGCAAATAATGATGATGTTCAATCTGACATCACCAAATAAGTCCTAATTTGATAAAACTGTTTCCATGATAGAAGATTTAAGGAAACAAAGCTCAAATTATTATATACCATTCAGAATTTCCTAATATTTGAAATTTAATCATTTTTTCCTTCAGAGTTTCTTGAAATTTGCCCTGGAATCCTGTTTGGAATAACCCTGACAATGTGTCAAATTTGTGAGCTTTTTCCTGAACAACTCAAACTACATTATAACATTAAGAATTTTCTCATAAGAAAACAAATCCTTGGGAGGTTTGCTGAAATTTCCAATGGAATCCTGCCAAGGAAGACTCTAACTATGACCCTGTGAAAATGGAGTTTTGATACTGTACAAGTTAGATTGGTGAAATTACATAATAACATTTTGAATGTCATCATATTTGATCGTAGTCCGCATCAACACACAGGAACGCGGGCATATGATTGAACATTTTGCCGTGGTGTTCTAACACTGCTCCATCACTTATGTACGAGCAATGTTTTTATCTGACATTAGCAGTCTGTTATCTGTGGTCTACTTGTCCAAATGCAAGAGGGTTGTTTAGTGGTCAAATGTTCCGTCGATATGTGCCAATTACTACATCTTGACAGGCACGTTTAGTTAGAGGAGGTATAATACTATCCATTCGCATTGAAGTAGCATTATTACACAAGGGTGCTCAAAACGTTAACCACAGACAACAGTTGTCAGTGTTCATCAGTTACATTACAGAAAAATAGACTATTACACAAAAGCTAGAGAAGACAGAGAAATCTCAACTACACACTATGACATACTCACACATACCGATCTCTGGTTTAAGAGCTCTTTGACGCGATAACAAATGAATATATCAGTCCACCTCTTCGCATCAATAAAATTTTGTTTATGATTTCGCTAACATTAGCATTACGTTGCTATTTAGCGTTGTGATTGGTAAGTAACTAAGTAAAAAAATAACGAGCCCGCAGAAAAACCTACATGCTATTTTTATGATGTAACTTGCTAGAAAAACAAGTCCGCGATTAAACCCGCATTTTTAATCCTAGAGACTTTCTTTTTATTTAAAAAAAATGCTCGTCAACTTGGCTACTCTCGACTCGAGATCGAAAGTGTGCCCGCTAAAGTCGAGGCTGCATCAATGTCACTGATTGGTTGATGGAAGGTTCATGGTCAGTAATGTCGTAAGCCATTGGGCGATTTTCCTCTTCTTCTTCTTCTTCCTCATCCTCCCCTTCTTCTTGTGTCTTGACGTTGGCAAACCAGCCTATAAGCGCACTACCGCCACCTACTGGACTGGAGCTGGCTGCGGATTGGCAGAAAACAAACTAAATTCTCTCCATTATTCTTGTTCTTAAATTATTTATTCTAAGATTGGTTATTTTCCATGATGTCTTTCCAGTAGACTCCCCCATGTAATATTGTGTTTTGCATCATTAGTGCTGACATTAGTTCCCCTCTCTCTACATCTGTTGTGTTCTAGGTGTACGTTTGACAGTTTGCACGGCCATGACTCAAAAGCTGTGCTGACATTCTCTCAGGACCTGTCTTTATCTCCTAATGAGGCAGGACAACGATGAAACCCATCTGACACAGATTATGACTTTTCAATGAGCCGCCTTGTTTCTGAACCGTCTCTGGTTTTATTTAGTTTCATAGTCAGATAGCATTTGTGTACCAGGGTAGTCACTTTAGATTTGATCACACTCATACTTTGTAGAATGGCCATTGTGAAAATTTTTATTCAGAAACATTCTGGATGAGTTAACAACAAAAGACACCACCACCACAGCCATTACATTTTCAGTAATTTCATACACACTTGCAGAATACAACATTCCCACATTATCCTTCTAGAAATGTGCATGTCACATTTTAGGTTATTTTTCAAACAATGAAGAGGAGACACTCACCTATTAACAGAAGACTTGATGGAGCATTTTCTCAGAAATGTGCTTATATCACAGATTTAGCTTGGATGTTTTATATTTTGATACAATTATGGAATTTTCCCTTCGATTTATGTAGATTTATGTGCTGTACCATTCCCTTCATGTTTCTATGTAATTTTAATTTGGTATGTTAGAACATAATTCCGAGCAACACAAATGGGAGTCACAATTCCCCAACATTATTTTCTCTGTATTTACAAACATAGGATTCACTGTTGAGCCTTTTATTATTTTTTTCTGATCTGGATCATTTAAAAGTTTCTTTTTCTTAACACACACAAGGGCTTATCTATAGCTCCTCAAAGATAATAGTTATTTGTCTTATAAACAAAAGGGAGCAAAAGAATTCAAGTTTCCAATTAAAGCTAGAATTATTATTATTTCTGCCAATATGATATAACAGCTATATCTCTTTAAAGGGAAGATAAGCTATACAATTTGTGTCCAAGGACATAAAAGCCCCCCATTGGTAAAACTCAATTTCTGCTGATGTGGATAGACCATAACCTCTATCATAGCCGACTAATAGTAGATTTACATGAAAATCACATAAATTAAAAAGTGCCTAAAAATAAAATAAAAAAGCAAATTAAAGAAACCATTATTGGATGCACACATTTAAGGCCAGCGTGTCACTGATTTCGGGTTTTGACGAGATGTGGATCAACAACACCCTGTTACGTATGTATGGATGGAAAAGGGTAACCTAAAATCCTCACTTTGGCAGGGGCATAAAAAAATATCCCAACATGAATTTACAAACTGCGTAGAAGCCTGGTGCCCTAGTACAATGTCTGTTTCTAAGCTTAATTACAACTGACACATGATCTCAGGTAAGATACTCTCTGGATCTGTGAAATATTGACTGTTGAAAAATGACATATCTGTCTGACTGAATAAGGTGGGTAATCACTCCTGAAAGCCAATCATAGGTATGAAAACAGAAAGGGTTGTTGGGTCAGTGTCAAACTTCCACAGTAGTCGACTTTGTCCATCTTTACTTGTCCTTCTGTAAGTGGAAGATTGGGAAGATATTATTAAGAGGATACATGAAAAACCCCAGGAGAAACTGCAGGGTTGGTGGACAAGTAGAACGTTAATGTAAAGACATAGAAACATGACATTACCTTGTCTTGGTTATTAGCCTCTGCTGAGTCTATAAACAGTGGAATAAGAGACAAAAGTCAAATACAGAAAGTCACTTGAAATATGTCATTGTAACATCTTTAAATAGTATACAGTGTTACAGGCACAGCATTCATCCCATATCAAGTATTTCTTTAAATCTACCATATGTGTGTGTTTTTTTTACCTTATTGTATTAATTGCTGAGTTGGTATCAAGACTTCTTGCAGCTTAAAATCATTAAATGGTGTAAAAAATATACATTATTGTTTCTGTCAGTATTCTAGCCATTTTTCCTAGATGCTGTTTCTGGATTATCTCCTACCTGAGCTTGTGAAGGTCCAAGAGATGATCTTGATCAGACCGTAGAGCACTAGCGCTACACCGACCATCGCCATGGAGTCTTCGATGGAGGGAGCACTGAACCCTGCAAAGGCAAAAGACAGAAATCTCATTTATCTTAGAGCTTGATGAAAATAACCAATTTGGCCTCCAAAATTCAACCTTCAAACCTTTTCTCTGTCGTTAGCTACAGTAAGGAGTGATGTAATCACCCAGATGCTGAATTCCAAATATCAAACATGTTTAATATTAATCGTGGGTGGCCCCAATGAGTCTGTAAGCAGATGGGGTTTAAGACTCAATCTGTGAACACCTCACAATACCAGATAATCGGGGCCGAACATCGGAACCGACCAAGATCCCAGACCAGTCTAAAACTGCTGCAGTTTAAGTCTGGCATTAGAGTTGTCACCAAAAGAGCTCTATACATGTCTTTAACTACTAATGCTTTCACATTACCAATGACATTGAGGGTCACACTGGTCCGTTGTGTGCCACCAAGATGGGCAGCCACACAGCTGAGCTCCCCTCCGCTGCCTAGGTCCATGGTAGTGGTTTCAAGCTCCAGTCTGGAGCTCTGGCTGTAGGTTCCATCCCAGGCCTGCCTGTGGCCTGTCATGCTGCCTGATCCCAGAGACCTGGACTTGCCATCAGCGCCTTTAAACTCCCAGCTCAGCTCCAAGGAGAGGGGGGCAAAGCCCGACGCCTCACACTGGACGGTTAAAGCTTGTCCAGGAACAGCGAGGGGTAGAGGGGATGGATGGATGGAGAGGGAGGGAGGTTCTGGGCAGAGGGAGACAAGAGTAGAGGAACACAGAAAACAGACAGTTAATGATGATAATCTGGCTCGTATAATTCATTTATGTTATGTTTGACAGCAGATACTAAACCATGACAATGATAACCATGTATATGCATGAATGCCAGAGGCAGACAGACATATTTTCCCTCACCTACAATCTCCAGCTCCACCGTCACCTGAGCCACAAGGTACGGCAGATACACCGTGCAGATATACATCCCAGAGTGATGCACTTTAGCTTCCTGCAGGATCAGGGATGCATTTCCCTTTTTGTGCAAACCCTCAATGTCCAGTGTGGCCCCTTCCTCTTGTGTATCAGCCAAGCGGTCTGTCTTGCCATCGTAAGCCAGAACCAATCGACCGTCGCCTCTGAACTGGTAGCGCCACTCTACAGCAAAACCCAACCCGGATAGAGGCGAGGAGGGGTTGACCCAGAAGGTGCAGTCCAGCAGCACTGGTTCCCCGAGTCTGGACTGCACAGAAACTGTTTTACTGGTCACACTCAGGATCACTGAAACAGAGGGGAGAGAGTCAGACTACCACAGTTAGAGATGGGACACGCTTCGTTCATAAAGATCACCATTTCGACTGTGTTATGAATCATCACCATAGTGCTCTTTGCTCGCTGTGGGAGCTCGCATGATACTGGAAATGACCAGCTGTTTGTTGAACCCCTGATTGGAGACTGAGAGCCAATCAGCTTGTAGGTATATGGGACTTGTGGCGGAGTCTGTGAGTGGGGCAACCCATTTGAGGGGGGACGGCTGCGGCAGGAAGGGGTTCATCTCACACTGGGGCTTCTTGATAGAGCCTCTGGGGGGGTTCAGAGCATGTTGGCAGAGAGTGCCAGCTGGGTCTGAGGAGAATGGCATCACAAGAGGGACATGAGTACACTGTCATGGAATGTGACTAGAGAAAAGTAGCTTAATCTAAAGACGGCCATGATGCAGACAGAAATTTGAGGCCTGCTTAAATATAAAATGGAAAGCTAAACTGACCACTACTCAGAGGTCTTACAGAGTTATAAAGAAGAAACCGACAGCCCTTATCAGAAAAAAAAGAGCCTTCTTCAGAATTCAAAGGCTCCAAAATAAGTAAAAAGAGATTAAATTCATCAAACATAAAAATGAGGTAAATGTGACATTTATGAATGACCTTCCACCATGACTCTGAAACACAAAAAACGTGTATATTTGCAGATATTGTTCACATTTGTGTGTATAATAGTATATATATTGATATACATTATAAATATATAATGCTTTTATTTTTTCCACTTTGTTCTGTCTTATTGCCTATTTTACTGTTTTACTGTATTCTAATTTAAATATTTTATATAAATACGGTATATTATTTATATATACAGTACCAGTCAAAAATTTGGACACAGTTTCCCATTCAAGTGGATGGGAAACTGTGTCCAAATTTTTGACTGGTACTGTATATATATAATCTGTTCTTAAATCTTCTTTGTGTGGGGCATGGTGGGAGCTACAACTGCATTTCATTAACTATCCTGATGCATACAATAAAATAAAACCTTTAAATATTGACCTGTGACATATTAGCGACACTTATTATTGTACACACACAATGAACAGTGGAGAGCAAGGATCCACACACATCCTTGCAAATTATACATTGTACATACAGGGGAGCACAATGCTCACAGACTCAGCCCCAAACACACCCTGTTCAGAGTGTCATTTTGAACTGACCAGTGATGGAGAAGACTCTGTCGGGGTTGATGTCAGATGGAGCCTCTTGGGACTCTACACTGTGTGCATCTGTTCTGATACGAAGGAGAGATTTTTCCTGGCTTGTCGATGCAGTTAAACCTCCTCCTCGACCTGCCTTCTCCTGCACAAACCAGCACTCCAACAGTGGACAGCTGCTCCTGCAGGCTTTACACAAAAGATGTGATGATAAATTAACAATAACTTGGAAAACACTGACACAGAAGCATAATTGTACAATCACACTATATTTTGTTATTATGGAAATTATATCAATTTATATTCTTCAGATTCAACCCAACAAAACTCTAATATTTACCATGACTTAACATGCTACACAAGGCCTTGCAGAAATTAATCCATCCATCCATCTTCTATAACCACTTATCATTTGCAGTTAAGCGGCTGCTAAGGGTCTCTGTAGCCTCCAGTTCTGAGACTGGACCCTATCCCAGCTGACAATGGGTGAGAAGTGGGGTACACCTAGACAGATAAACAACCTATGGGCATTTAAACCTACCGACAATTTAGATTCACCAATTTATTCCCCTATATTGCATATTGTTGGACTGATGGAGGAAGACAGGGCACCTGGAGAGAACCTGGAGAGAAAACTCCAAACAGAAAGACCCCATATCGGGATTCAAACCCAGAAACAGAAAGAAATTGTGATTCCCTTGGGATAACCAAATAAAATGTGGCTGACTGTCATGTTGGGTATAGTAAAGGATTACAAGTATTAAATATATCTGCACAAAATTTCATAATTGTTCATGATTGCCAATAGTCTCTAAACTGATTTAAAACCCATCTGAAACACGGGGTTTCTTCGAAGAGCGCTCCACTGTGTCCAACATACATAAAACATACCACCGGACTTCATCAGCAACACCTCCAGTGACACTTTTTACAGGACCACAGCTGGTTGTTTTTTAAAACAATGAGTCATGAATAAGAGATTATTATTCATCTTATTAACACTGAAAATGGAAGATGAATATATTGAATAAATGCTCCTCTTGTGTTACAACAGCAAAGTCCTTCATATGGTCTTTGATTAAAAAACAGCAGAAGCAAACACAAAAGAAACAGCATCCCACACATTGTGGAATAACTCACTTTAGTTTGTACCAGAGCTGTTTGGTAAGAGTAATTTGATTTGACCAACAGTAAATGCTAATGCACAATGCGTTGTATTTGCAATATGTTTCAAAACAAAGAAAATTTGTGCAACTAATTTTTGTGGATACGTCCATTGTTTTAGTATAAGGTGTAATATTTTCTATGTTTAATTTTGAAGTCATCCACAAGTTTTCATTCCATGACAGTTTTTGTGGATCATGAATGTTATTAATTATTAAAAAAAATGACATATAATTTGTATTTAACTGACTACATTTCAAAGTGATCTGACCCAACCCCGGCTTTGTGTTCTAGCAGTGTTTCAGTATCGCTTTCACTTTGATTCTGTTGGACTTGAACTAAACGGAAAAGTTCCGAAAGTTCATCTTAAAACTTAGATTTTTTCCTGTATATTTTATCTGTCTTAATTGTACTGAATTGAATGAAACGAGTTGAAGAGTTTCAGTGTTAATGCTCTTTGTCTACCTCTCTCTCTTTGTCTAGGTTGTAACAGTATCAGCCACGAGAGGGCGCGCCTCCACTGAACCCACATTTTGTGATCTAAGATCTTAGATCTTAAAAAATCACAAAATGTGCTATCGGCGATTAATTCACACAAACATTTTTTTAATTTGGGTTACTTCACTGCACGTGGAAACACACGCAGGCTCCAGATACACTGCATTAAGCATGAACGAGATCTTATTTCGCATTTTGGCTACGAAAATGACGCAGCAGAGCGAAAATATTAACAGACATTTTATTAAACTCGATAGATGCCATCCAAACGTTACCTTGTATGAAGCAGACAACTGCGACCACAGAGAGTTTATAGATTGTACCAAAGTTAGTCATTTTGAAGTCTTCTCTCTGCTGTCCGGAGCTGATCGTCGATGCTGCGGGAGCTAAGTAGTAATAATGTAGTCGTCAACTTCCCCCTTCAGCTCCGGGATCATGTTAGTTTCACTTTCGCTTTCAAAGATTTTGAGGTCACCCAAACATAAAATACAAATTTCGGCCTTAATTTCAAAATAAAGCCGCCATAATCTACGTTGATGGATAATAAAGTTCTATCTGTAAGTAAAACTGATTCGAAACTCAGTGATAATAATAAATAATAAAGTTCCACAGTGAGTTGGTCTATAATAACTCCACTGTAGGAACATGTTGATCACAACAGTTTTACAGCACACAGCTAATGGAGGAACATTACTGGGTTTCTTAAACTACGGCGCAGGACTGTAAATGGGACACAGGCTGCTTCAGCTGGGTCCCATATGAGAGGAGTAGCAGTATGTTTGAATACACCTGTCTGACAGGACAACATGGTAAATGTCTGATTCAGACATAAAAAGACATAAAAAGGTTGAGATTTAAAAAGTTCAACAGCGCAGTGGGTAGAGCTGTTGCCTACCAGCAAGCAGGTTCTAGGTTCAAATCCAACTTGAGGACCTGGGACTTTTCTGTGTGGAGTTTGCATGTTCTCCCTGGGTCTTTGTGGGTTCTCTCCGGGTTCTTCGGCTTCCTCCCACCACCAGTAACATGTAATATAGATGAATTGGTGACTCTAAATTGTGAGTGAGAAAGGTTGTTTGTCTTTCAATGTGGTCCTGTGATGAACTGGTGACTTGTCCAGGATGAACCCCACCCAAAGTCAGATAGGGGATAGGCTCCAGCCCTTCTGCGACCCACAGGATTACACATTAGATTAGATTATTTTAATGTAACATAGACACAGTATGTCTATGCCATAAAAAAAACTAATGAAGAACTGAAACATTAGTCCAAATCAGTTAGTTCATCAACAGGAAATTAATTGATAGAAATTTTAATAATCAAATTGAAATATTTTGTTACAGTAAAATGAGAAACACTTTCTAGTTGAATCAGGACACACAGACTGCCTCCCAGTGGCCAAACTGGTCCTGATGGTGTGTGTCTTATTGTGACCAGTAACACGCTTCTGAACTGGTCACACTGTCCTGGTGGAGCAGGTGGAGTCTATGACTCATCCTTGACTCAAAGTGTCCTTCAGTGGAAGCTTCTAGAGCAGCTTCAGGACAGTCTAGTTTGTAGTTTGTCACAGGACCAGGATGTTGTTGGACTGGTCCACTGGCTGCAGAGTCTCAGTGGTGTAATGTTCAGTCCAGGATCAGGTTTAATGTGTGTCTGCTAGTCAGGACTCCACCTCAGTTTGTGTTCCTGCAGCTCACATGAAGCCACAACACCTGGAACAGTGGAGATAAAGTGTTGGTCTCAGTGGAGTCAGTGTGTCTCTGTGGTCAAACACAGGATATGAACTGTGTTTCCCAGCAGTCTCTGCCTCTCTGTCCCTCTCTCTCTCTCAGTGTCTCTCCTCCAGAAGACTCCCTCCTCTCCAGTCAGCTGCCACGCTACAGGTTTCTACCCCGACAGAGCCTTACTCTTCTGGAGGAAAGATGGAGAGGAGCTTCATGAGGACGTGGACCACGGAGAGATCCTCTCCAACCATGATGGAACCTTCCAGATGAGTGTTGACCTGGACCTTTCATCAGTGTCACCTGAAGACTGGAGGAGGTACGACTGTGTGTTTCAGCTCTCTGGTGTGGAGGACGACTTGGTCACCAGACTGGACAAAGAAAAGATCTGGACCAACTGGGGTAAGACTGGGATGAGAAGTGATGAACGTGGGAAACACACATTTATTTCACTCTAATAGTACAGTTCATGCATTTTTATGTGTTGGATATTAGTTTTGTTTCTTTTATGTTTTTTTGTGTTAAATTATTTCATTTAGTTTTTCTATCTAATTTTAATAATCAATAAACCAATCCCCATGTCCACCTCTGGACCCTGACAAAGGTATCAGCAGGTCCCTGAAAAGATGAAAGATTTAAAGTGTTTGAATTAATTATTGTACAGAACAATGTCAGTAATTAAGCACATGAAACTTCATTTCCTCAGTTGAGGAGGTTCTGATTTGACCTGTATCTGTTTGTTTGTTTGTTAGCAGGATGATACAAAAACAACTGAATAATGACATGAAACTTGGAGGGGTGGGACATGGGTTAGACATGAAGGCATTCAATTAGATGGGCAGATACATTCATTTTTATAACACTCCTTTGAATTGTGAAATCCGCATATTTCACCATTTTCCCTAATTTCTCCATAGATTGTAATGCAAAAAGTCACATATTTATGCAGTTGATCATTTATGTTATCAGACCACTTCCCTTTTCTCTTATTTCTCCTTCATAAGAGTTAGACAGACGTGTGTAGGATTGTTGTTTAGGTTGTTTTTAATAGTTATTTTTTGGGGCATTTTATGCCTTTATTTGATAGGACAGCCAAAGAGGTGACAGGAAATATAGGAGAGAGAGTGGGGGGAAGACGTGTGACAAATGGCCCACGGGTCGGAATCGAATCCGGGGCCACTGCACTATCTACGCCCCTGGATTGTTGTGTAGTTTTTAAATCAAACTTTAGTTGTGAGATCTCTTTGTCAGACCCACTGTACCCATTATAACATGTAACAACAGATGAAACATTTTAGTGACTATTAGTTTGAAGACGAGTAGATTTGGTAGAATGATTTAATAACTGGATGAATGGATGGATGAATTATTGGCTAAGTATGGTGCCAGTCTAAAAGGAATTAGAATATGATAGTCAGAAGTTAGCTCTCTTATGATAGTTAGCTCTCATTGAGCCACAAACCAACATAAAGGGACAGTAAGCACAACACAAAGCTAGACCAGGATAAAGCAGCATAGATAGAGATAAAAATGATGTGGATGGATGTTCTTCTCTGACCAGCTTCATCTGTGCAATTTGTGACTTTTTGGTGTTGTGTTCTGATCAACAGGAGCCCTTTAACGTAACCGTCATCATCAAAGGAGATATAAATAATCATTTTTTAAAAACTACTTATTGATGTTTTTATATCTCATCATGTACAAGAGAAATCCACTCAGTTCTTGCTGCACAGAAACAGTCAGTGTGGTGATCTGGTTTTCCCCTGAAAAACAACACCTGTTCCTCTGAAATCAGCCTGGCAACTGATGACATCACACCTGTGTAGAAATTCCCCTGTACTGTGGCTCCTCCTCCTTCTCAACAAGAATAATGCATAAATAAAATAAACCAGATATGAACTTACCTACCATGTAGTTAATATACATAACATTTTGTCTATATTTTACAAGACGTGTCCAAATGTATCCTTTGGTTTTAATGTGTTTTTAAAGTCATATTATTAAGTGTGAGTCTTCTTTGAGCTTCACAGTTTAACCCACGTCTGACAAATCAAACAGATCCTCAAACACCTCTGAAATGAAGTTGACTGACCTGCTTTCTTCATAGTGAACATCAACACCTTTATGGTGTCAAACCTGTGTGATGGACCTCTGCATGGAAACAGATGTCAATGCAGCTGTTGCCACTACAGTCACTTTATTTTCACTGTGCGACACAAATTATTTTTGTTCATAAGTACCACATGCATCAGTTCAGGAGATGAATAGCAGTGTTTATTTGGAGCTGTAAGATCTTAACAGGATGTCTGGTTAACACAAACCACAAATTACAACTGAACCGGTATTAAGATGTACAGCACCAACGTTACACAACACAAAGAACAACCAAAGATCTTAAGAAGTTGACAATGACGATTTTATCTGTCAACGTTTAGGTTCATATGTAGGAGAGAAATAGCTCTATGCAGCATTTCATGACCTGACTGATTATCAGAATTCAACACTTCCTGGTGGAAACTGCTGTGACACAAAGTAACATCATTCATTTCAAAACTGAGATGTCAACTATTTCAATACACTTTTGAGAAAACATGTTGAATAGTTGCATCATTTAGTAAAGAAACACATCATCGGGCCGCATTCAGAGAGGGTGATCTGTGTTTAGGGCTCAGACTCAGAACATTCCCTTCTTGTAACGGTGGATCAACTCTGACACGTCTTCCTTACACACCTTAGTCCAGCCCTCCTCCCGCATGTGGTACACTAGACAAACACAAACAGAAGCACAAACATGAGCACACATACACAAATATTGCCACAAATGTTCACACAAGGGCTGAGACTACAGCTTGAAAATAAACATTTAGCGGCATTCTCAGAGTAGACTCACTGTTGACCGACCCTCCAGAGTAAGCATCCCTGTGTGTAGCGTGAACGATGCCCCGAAGGCCCAGTTCACACGCCTCCTCTACTGTCATGTCCTCCCGGTAACCGCTGTCCACCACACCGTAGGCGTAACTATTACCACAGCCAGTGGAGAACATACGCCCAGACAGACGTGTCCCGTTGTCATTCACGTAGTACAGACCAGGGCCCTGAAGAGCACACAGTCTATTATACAGTATATTCATCAGGAAAATGACTAGTTTATATAGAGGCCCCTATTTATGATCACAATTCAACATTACATCCAAACACAGATGTGAAAATAGTAACATTATTACTGTCTTTTTGAGTTAGGTTTCAAATTTGATGAGCTGCTCAATCAATGATGTCTTCAGTAAACATCTATGTTATATCTTCTCATTTTCTCAGGATTGTATACCCAAAGATTCATTATACTTTTTTTTTTTTTTAGTTTATTGCCATTAACAACAATAAACAGGAAATTAACACTACAGAACAAGATCGCCTTGAGAGTTGGTTTAACCTGACATATGAGCACATATGGACATAATTTCACCATACCAATATAAAACACACACAGCTACCCATGTATACACCCTCCATGCACATACGCATACATGCATGCCCATACACCCGTATCCCCCCCCGATAAATAAACTATATATATATATATATATATATATATATATATATATATATATATATATATATATATATATATATACATCAAAAGACACTTTTTACAGTCTGTGCTCTTTTCCAGGTTTAGATCTCTATTTGTTGATTGATTGCTATGTAATTATGCTAACTGGAGCCTAATTATATTAATTTAACACGTGTCTTGCCTATATGTCTAAAATGTTTTTAGTGATGAAGGCTATGAATAAAGTGTCTTTGTCTGTATTAAATATAAATAATGATAATGCATCAGTATCACTTTTAGTATCACCCTAACAGAAACAGAAAAAAACATCCCAGCCCCACCCTCCAATCCCCTGGCTTGTACTGTAAACCACATCATTAACTCTGTACCAGTAAATAGAGTAATATAATACTATAATATAATAGTAATATACAGTAATATAGCTCTGCATAACAGGAAGAGATAAATAGATTGTAAGTCAGTCTTTGAGCCCTGTGGATCGTAAGACTCACAACCAGCTGACCTCTTTGTCCCATCCACATATCATGCTTCCCATAGACAGACCCATGCCTCTGTAACCCAGCATCATGTTAGACAGCAGCTTGGAGGCAGCAGCCACAGAGATCCTCTGGTTGTTCCTCAGCCTGTACAGCCTGGATGGAAGAAGAATAAAAGAAGGAACCGATCACTTCATGAGCAAATCAATTGACTTATCAATCAGCCATACAAGTAGTGCAGGTTCCACCTGAATTTGTAGCCTGTCAACACTGAAACTTCACCTGACATTTCTCCTGGGTTCATAAGAACACTGACTTATTCCATTTTATTTGGTGGATGTATTTTATGAATATTGTGTTTTAAATGCTGTCATAAAGAAACATGATGAGGATATTTAAGTTTGTTTACTGCAACATGCATGTCTTCATATAAACTCTTGATCCATGTGGGATTCAAACCCTGGACCTGGATCCATACCATATTCTGAATAAGCCTAAAAAAAAACTAATCACCTGTTCCCGCCCCCAGGGCCCAACTATCCACAAAATTTCATTGAAATCTGTTCCAAATTTTTTGAGTTATCCTGTTTACAAACACACAAACAAACAAACAAACAAACAGCACTGATCACATACGGATTGACAAAGGACTTGAAAACAGTGCATAACAGACCTGCATTCTTTTGCCAGGAGTCTCTCCCAGTAGAGGCAGTCTGCAGCGCAGCCCGACATGGTGCCCAGCAGGTACGGGTTTATCTCTATGACCTTGTTGACATCGTTGCATGCTGCAGAGTTGTGACACGTTTGGGAAAAGGAGACATTCAGTGACCAAGATTACAGGTTAAAGCACATCAACACAAAGTGGGCCCGTGTAGCAGCACCTTGTTTACACGTGTTGCCTTATTTACATGTTGTGATATTTAGTTTGTGGTCCATAATTTTCACACACCTCTTTGAGAGCCTTGTTCCTTTAGTGATCAGAGGCTCTTTTTGATATGATGTTCAGTATTTCATAGCCTGTCATCATAGCTCCTTCCTTCATATTGACATAAATTAAGGCTGTATTGTATTATCTGCTTTCTCCACCTTTTTGTCCACAATCCCACCCTCTGAAACCTTTTTTTCAGATCTGGAAGAGAACTATATTTTTTATATATTCCACCTTTCTACACATGCTTATTCACCTAAGTAATTTCCAGCAGAGGCTCTGGAGTCCACAGCCACGATGACTCCATGTCGGAACTTGAAGGCCAGGGTGGTCGTCCCGTGGTTCAGCTCTATGCACACACCTCCGTCACTGTTGCAGGACTTAAGAAACTCTGAGGGCTGAGATGAAACCAAGGAAGTGATCTTGGAGGGAAACATAACACGGTGTGTGTGTGTGTGTGTGTGTGTAAGAGAAACAGAGAATGGAATATCTATGATAACCTAATATTCTTTGACACTAACTCGTGACAGTGAACATAAATACATGATATTATATTGTAATAATCCCACACACTGAAAACCACCGACGCGTAAAAGTACTTGAACCACGCCGCGTCTGACGCTTCCTGCTTGTGGCTGATTTACCGGATAGGATCCAATAACTTGTGTTGACTTCATACCAATTCTAACGATACTCACGTCTGAACCGACAGGAACAGCAAATTCTTGGGCTTTGGTCCCGAAACTGTAGTGGTTGAATCGGTCGATGAGATGCGTCTGTCCTGCTGGAACGATCTGTCCACGGAATTCAGAATAAGGCTTAAAACCAGTGACGTCAAAAAGAGCCATTGTGTATTATAGTGGATAAACTATATACTATTTATATTCTATAGTCCAGGTGGTGACGTCTTAAAAAAATGAATTGACGACGCAACGTGTCAAAGTCACTGAACGCCACGAAAAATCGAAAGTGAAAGGGATTGACTTCTTTATATTGCTCGTCGTGTCCTCTTAAAACAATGATTATAAAAAAAACTATTAATTTGGTCAAACAAGGTTTTTGTTTTTGTCAATCAAAAAGTAAATAATAATAAAAATACCTGAGACTCAAAAATAAAACCTCTATGATATTCATCTTTTAAAAAGACGGCTCCAAAACCGCTTGAACCAATAAGAGAGCTCCATGTTTAGACAATCATTAGTCTTCAAGTAGGAAATGAACACTCAAGTTTGGAGAACTCGGGCGAGGCCAACATTATTGTTGTGTGTTTCCATATTTTATCATTACAAAATAGACTAATGTTGCTCGGTTAATGACGTCAATGATGTAGTACGACATAAAATTCTCAACATGCAGCAGCCTAACGGTCCTCCTTCTTATTATCCTCCTGTCATATAATATGGCTATCTCTCTGTCTGGAAACATTTCTAGTTTGAGTCAGAACTCAAACACATTTAAATATTTTTTCATGAAACAGTGGCAGCAGCAGTTGTCTGTGTGAGGTATTCAGTCTGATAAACATGTAAGCAAAAAAAGTCAAACCTGTTGCACACACCACAGGATTATGGCAGCCCTTTTCCTCTATTAGGACAACCTGTTTGGTTGGTCACCTGTTAAAATGATTTAGACTGGACATAATTAAAAGCTTGCTTTCATTTACATTTGGAATATAAATTTCATAGTGAAAATCATTATAGATATACTCTCAATGACTCCCTCATATTTAAAGACAATAATGATAAATTTACATTAGAATAAAAGCCCTGGGGTAACTTAAGTCTCCTTTATGAACCTGTCAGCTCTTTTTTATGTTCTAATGGAGTAATGATGTCTCAGACACTGACTCTGGACCCAAATATCCTCTCAAATTAGCACATTTTTCAATGACAACTGCAAACCCCCTTAATCCTCCCATGGTGACACTACAGTCCACCAACAATGCCCCAAACCCCTCCTAAGTGGGACCCCATAGCTACCATATGACTGCTGGTTAGTTTGGACACCTCTGCAACTGAACAGTCATCAATCAAGTGAACGTACCTGTCTGGTCATATGTTACATATTTACATGTTGTGCCTCCTTTGTTTCATATTCAGATGTGTGTGTGTGTGTGTGTGTGTGTGTGTGTGTGTGTGTGTGTGTGTGTGTGTAGCGTTATTTGTTTTTTTAAATAGCCTATATAATGATGTTTGATATGATGCATCACTAAGCACACACATTTTGTGACTGAATTGACTGAAAGTATTTTTAATAACGGAGGGGGCGTTGATGGGCTTCTTTGCTTGGTTAGAGCTGCAGCTGTCATCTAGGTTAATGCTGATGGTTAATTTGGAGGATAACGGTGATACTAATAGTTAGCGTGTGTAACCACTCAGTTCAAGAGGCGTGATTTTACCACTGTAAAGGTTTCTGCTCTGGCAGTTTGGATTTCGGGGAAGGACCTGGTGGCAAACAGAAGAGAAACTGAAAGTAAAGTAAAACTAAAGCTCTGGGTCAGATAAGGACGACTGTCAGAGCAACATGGCGGGTCACACAGATACAATAATCCGTAAAGCCATTTTTTTGGTTGTAGCAGTTTGTGTCGACCTTTGAAACAACTCTTAATTTTTATTGTGACATGGAGATTTTTCCAGTTTTCATTTGTACGATTTTGATATTTATTTCTGATTGTTAAACTTAAAGATCTTCTATTCAGGCAAATAAACTCAGTTCAGTTTTGTGGAGTCCGGGGGGATATGCCATGATGCCTCTTGTTGGCTGTTATCATCAGTAGAGGGCTGCTGTTTTGGGAGTTAAATATATACTTTAAAAAATATAAAGTGCACATTTTATTGTGACTATTTGAATTTATTTAAATATTACATTAATTTATTGATTTTAACAGATTTATGAACAAAATTTGAGTGGAATAAGCCTTTTGGGTGCATCGACAAAATCTTAGATCTTTTACTTCTACTCATGAAAAATGGGAGCAAAAACAAAAGTGTTGCCTTTATATTTTTGTTGACTATATTAAAGTCAGTAAATAATTACAAACCGTGAAAATAAATTAATCAACAGGGTTCAAACAGATTTTAGTCAATGATTTTTAATGATTAGTGCTCCATAATGTGAAAACATTTTCTAAATGTGGCCTAATATGAGCCTTCCTACTTACTGCAGTACCCGTGCAGTATTACAGAGTTTTTGAACTATTCCACAACACAGTGAAGCATAGCAGCAGAGCAGAAACCATGATGACAATATCATTAAAATGTCTGAGATGTTTCACTACTTATATTTAAAATGTCATGAAATTGAAGACTCTTCTTTTTCCTGCTAAATGCTGTGGTTTCTGCTGTGATTGTGCAGCATGACTCAGGCTGTATCCATCGGCTGCACAGTCTCCTCCACCACCTCCAGCTTTAGGGGAACTACTTTCTCTGTCAGAACCGGTGTGGTGCCTGGCCGATATCTGTATTTCATTCCCCTAGAAGAGAAAAAGATATAGACAGAGGGATGGGTTCTAATTCAACATGTTAATCTTTTCTTAATCAGAAATACCAGACACTACAGATTCACTAGTGTCTTTGCATGGGTGAGACTTGATCATTTAACGTTGTTGGTGGCTGTTTATTCCAACCTTCGTTAACCTCCATGAAATGAAAAGTCTTTGCATGAACAAGACATGTGAGCAAAAGACTTTCCTGTTTGATGCCTGCATGAAAACGGTGGCATATCATGTGTCATCCTACGTTTATATGGGGGGAAGCAATGAGGAAAGCTGACTTAAAAATGAACATTAACTTTTCATCATCCACTTTTAAAACAGCATGAGCTAATATGGCACAGCTGACCGGGTGGTCATTATGGAACAATGTAATACAAAACTGTTGTTTTGGATTTAAACTTCCTCAATATTAAATAAGCTACAGGGTTAAGTCCCAATGAAGCACATAAAGAGGAGATAAATGATCACAATGACACTGACAGATGAAAGATATTCATTACTTGCTGAGAAGGAAAACTGATTTGCAAACATTTTCTAATGTAAAAATTCACCAAAAATCACTTTAAACAGGGTCCCACTTCAAATCTCTTCTCTTAAAAATCTGTCCAGAGAGCAGATCTTGAATAAAGTTATACTTATAGTGCCCCACCTGTTGTCTTTGTACTCTGACTCCTGGAAGGGTCTGATGTAGTCCACTCCTTGTCTGCTGATGACACACATATCAATGTTGCTGCCTGAGCCGAGGTCACTCATGATTCCTGCATGGATGGCAGCACGCACCAGCTCCTTCGCCTCCTCCAGCTGAGAGAGTTAAAAGAAATCAGGGAAATGATGGGGAGAGGAGCAAACAGACAAAGAACACGAAGGAGAAGACAGAGGTCTGAATCAGGTTTAAAATACATCTGCAACAATTTCCAAAATGCATATTTTAAACCTGATCCTTTCAGGTTTCTGCTTATAGACACTTTTCTATCCAGAGGAGAATGAGAGGTTTTCTCAGCTGTGCAACAGTTCAATTACAGATGCCCCAAAGCCCAGGTGGTGTACCTCCATGTTGGATTTGAACCTGTCCTCTAGAATCCCAAGAGCCGCCAGAGCACCAGATCCTACATGGACATAACATAAAATTCAGATGAAACAGACTGGATCCAGCCTGAGAGTGGAAAAAAAAAGTCATAACAAGTCAAATCGATTTGATAGAAAATCATCACAGAAGCTCAAACTCCTCCAACAAAGAACCTAAGAAAAAGATGTTACAGTAACAGAGACGTTTGTAGAATCATGCAATATACATTATTAATCACATACCCATTGTAAGGTAAGGAACCTTATTTACGCTCCCATATGGCCCCACTGAGTACAGGTGGTTCCCAGTACAATCTACTCCTCCCAGTATGAGACTGGCACCAATTTGGCCGTGATACCTAAGAAATCAGGACATCATTTTTCAATGAACTGTGAGTTAAACTATAATCACACCTCTAGATTGACACATGTGAGCGTGCACCACACACCTGTACAGCATATCCTGTAGTATGTTGATGGCCATGACGACACGAGGGTTCCTCCCGCTGTTCAGAGAGAAGATGGTGAGGTTGGAGGAGAGAAGCTCTGTGGTCTTATCTGCATCTGCTGCTGTTCCTGCACCACAACAACTAGGAAGAGACAAAGAGGGGAATTAGAGAGATTAATAAAGATGGAAAAAGAAAAAGGGAATAAGGAAATCTGGAGGTATGCAGGAAATCATAATTTCAGTTCTGAGCTCATGGTTTCCATGTACCATGTATGGGACTTACTATATATTTGGAGCAATGTAATGGATCTTTGCACACATCTTGTTGGCCACCACTTCACTGGAGGTAGCTCTTGTGTCTGCTCCCAGCACCACCCCATCCTGCATCAACACAGATGAATTGGGACCAACTTCATTAAGAAAATTATATTTATGTGTCTAGCTTACGTTACAACAACAGCTCCATGCAGAAACTACCCTTTGAATGCCCTTAAGTGAGGCACTGAAATCTCAGTTAGTACAGTGCAGCTGCCCAGTCACTAACAGTGGATGTCTTTGTCTCAGCACTTGGACTGCAAAGAAAACTAGACATCACTCAGAGAGTCTGCAGAGACATCTGTTTCCCCATTATGTCACTGCACCTAAAAGCAACAGTCCCAAGATAGTCTGAGCCTCATAATGTGACTCCTGGACCATGAAAACCTGCTCCTAGGATTAGGAATCACATTGGAATCATTATCAATTAGATAGTTATTCAAGAAAAACAATATTTCACTAATGGAGGTTTAATTCAGGATCTAGATCAGTAACTTCTGGAGATCCGTCAAATTTGACACCAAACTGATTCAGAACAGTTTCAGCATCAATCTAATCTTAGTTCAGTCTGTATCATTATTATTATTTGTTATAACAGTAGTGAATTTTCCATGACCCCTATAAATTTAAACATTCTGGATCAGACTATGACTTGGATCCAGATCAGACTGTGATGTGTGATTAATCTTATGGGGATGTTATTGTTTCATTTTTGTCCAATCATTGTCGACATTAGGAGCAAAAGTCTTCTAATTGCCTCTATTCTACAATGGTAAAGAATCTTTTTTTAAATTCTAGGTCCAGATGATGACCACTAAAACCTAATGGATTGTTCTTTGGGTCATACCCTACCTCTCCAAAACATTTCACCATAATCTATTTGTGTAATACTGCTAAAAAACAGACAAAAATAGGCTCTTTTGAGGTAATGAAGCTTCTCATCAAATAATTAAAAAAACAACCTTTGCCTGTTGCGTTCAATGATGCTCCAGAATATGAGATTTAAATGTGTTTAATAAACAGAAACCTTTTTGAAGGAATAAAAAGCTAAACACACAGTATGTTTTTGTGATGTTCATGCTGGTCTTATAGTTTGTCTTCTGGACTTGAAAGCTGCTTCATGGAGAGTCTGTGCTCAAACATACAAGATAAGAATTTGATTTTAAAAATCAACTTTCTATTTCTATTAAACTTAATCAGTGAAAAATAATGGTTGGTTAGATGGTTAAAAAAAATCTATCTGGTATGCTTTGAAAAGTCATGTAAAGATTCCAGTTTATAGTTGATGGACTGAAACATATAGAGTCACTGATTTGGTCCGTTAATGTTTTCGCTTTAAACAGCTTCATACTCGCCTTGAACTCAACTCCTGCTATGGTGGTGCCTGTTTTCACAGGTTTCGGTGTCTGTGCTCCTTCAAGGAGACCCTCTAATGCAGCATTCCTAGAGTGAGGGAGGGAGGAGGGGAACAGAGGAGGGTCAGCTGATGAGTTTCTATTAGTTATAACGTCCCTAAGTCACTACATTGTTTCACTGATTGAAATGATAAGCAGAAAAGCAAGTTGCTTTCGCTTTTGATCCTGGTGAGAGCTCAGCGTAAAAAACAGACAGTTTAATCTCATTTCCTGTCATTATTATTTACAGCCTGCTGCCCTTCAGACAGAAGAAGAAGCTCTTACCTCGCTGTGTTGTCGAAATTAAACCCTGCTGCCGGAGTTTGGAGGACATTTGATAGCGCCATACCGGATCTGACTGCGGCTTCTCTGCGCGACTCAGTGCGCCTGAGGTCGCTGTTCAGAGCGTCACCTCGCTTCCTTCTCTTTCGGTTTTGGAGTGAAAATGGACAAACACTGCACGGACGCACAAGTCAAAGGAGTCAGCACAGGGGTGAGTAAATCCGGTCCGGTTCAGTAGGACTGTCTTCACCTGACGCGTACCGATGATGTTGCGTATTAAATGAATGTAAGCAGATGTCAGAGGAACAGGTGATGCTATATACCTGAATTGTTACCAAAAAAGAGAAATTACGTCGACGGGACATTCCACGTGATTGTTATGGTTAACTTCATGTTAAACTTAACTCAGTTTATTCGTCACACTAAGAAAATGGCTTTACTTTCATATTCAGTTAATATCCCCTTAAGAAAAATAAGCCCTTCTCAAAACTCTAAATCCCAGAATTCATAGCCGTGTTCTGTCTGCATGAATGAACACGGAGCGAAGTTAAACAAGTATAGCTGTGATGCTGTAACTCAGTGTTCTATATGTGTAATATTGGTAGAATGACGCTCTCTCCCTCTCTCTTCCCTCAGACTACCATCCTGGCTGTCACTTTTGACGGAGGGGTCGTTATTGGCTCAGATTCCAGGGCTTCCGTTGGAGGGTGAGGATGTTCAGATGATACACTGAAGTTCCCCTTATTGTTAAACACAACCATACAGAAGAGGAGCTGCTTGAAAACATTCAGGATAAAGATCCACAAATCCCTTTGTTACAGTAACAAAATGAAGATCTAGGCCTACATATTGCATTAATATCATAATAAAATATAATATCATATAATTAATATTGCATCATATTTCAGAAGCAATGTTTTACTTTTTTCTTAAATTCATTTATTAACAGCGAGTTATTACAAGTTACTCTACAAATCAAGATTTTACACAAATAAAATGTAGCAAGTTTTTAAAATATACTGAGCTGTTATAGATTAAATCACCCAATGGTATAAAAAGCTGTTAAAATGATCTTCAGTTCGACCTACAACAGTAAAAAGCTTCTTCCACAAAGACGCAGTAAAATCCTTATAATAATGCAGAAACAGGATATGTATTACTCATTTTTCTACATTCAGTACTTCCGCATTTGAAGCTGATGTTAGTTGCATACTTTTACTGATGTAACATTTAACATTAACATTTGTGTACATATAGTGTACATTGTTTACATTGGCTAGTTCTTATAACACTCATCATCTCACACATGCACTTTAAAAACACTCTGTGGACAAGTCGGCTGCTTGTTCTCTTTTCTGTTTCCTGTTGGTTGTTTTATTGCACATGTTGTCCAAAAATGTCAGCTTTATGTAGTCCTATGTTTTGCAAATATTGTCTTAAACAGTACACTTTATGTTATTATGTAGCATCATGGTCCTGGTTGAAATGACAATAAAGCTCTCTCTTGCCTCTAATGCACAGCTCTTATTTATAATGCTGTTTAACAGTATGGAATTGCTACTTTTGCTTATGTAAAGCATATAAGCATTTCTTCCTCCGCTGGTTAACCAGCAACACTTTGGTTCTTACCACATGCCTGTAGAAATGTCAACCTGAATGAGACGGTTGTTCATTATTAGTCTAAACTGTGAGTGATGCATGTGTGGGGCTCTTTCCTATATTATGATGATCTTATTGGCTTTAAAGAGCAATTCAACTAAAGATGAAAATTCAGTCATATTCTGCTCACACAAACTTTCTTGAACTTCACAGTAAACAGTGTTTTAGCATTCTGCTCATCAACTGAAGATGATGGGTACTTGTTTTAGCTGAAAAACAACCTGAAGCAAACATAAAATGACTCCATACAGTTGGTGCAGTGTAATCCAAGCCTCCAGAAGCCCCAAGATCCTAAATTGGTATGAAAAGATGTTATTTACACCCTTTTTCAAGAGGAATGTTGCAATGCAATTTTCCTGTAAAGCTCCAAAGCTCCTCTGTTGTCATGGGGTGAGTAGATAATGACTCAATCTTCATTTTTGGGTGAACTGTCCCTTAACACGTGTCATCAAGAGACTCAACAACCTCTCTTCTCCCTGATGCAAATGTGTCTGTAGTCCATTTGAGAGCTCCCACTGCTTTGTTCAGCCTCTCTGTGTGTCTCTCTTCAGAGAATATGTATCATCTAAGACCATCAACAAGGTGATTCAGGTCCATGACCGGATTTTCTGCTGCATGTCTGGCTCACTGGCAGATGCTCAGGCCGTCACCAAGGCTGCAAAGTTCCATCTCTCCTTCCACAGGTACCAGAGGATAACATAGGGACATATTACACACACAGAGAAATCACATTTCACATTGGAATAACATTTTAATAATCCTACTTTTATCATTTTCCACCAAATTTTCTGTTGTGTGTATGTAAACTAACATGTATCCTGTATGTGTTTACAGTCATGTAAAACCCAAGACAACACATAGCTAATAGATTCTAAATCTATTCCATTCCCAGCAGCACAGACTTTAAAACCCTAACCCTCTCCCTGATCTTTCTTCATCCTCCTCATGCCACAGTGTCCAGATGGAGACCCCTCCTCTGGTGGTATCAGCAGCATCAGTGCTGAAAAATCTGTGTTACAGAAGCAGAGAGGAGATACAGGCCGGCTTCATCACAGCAGGCTGGGACAGAAAGAAAGGATCACAGGTAGGAAGAGGTGGCAGTCAAACACCAGAGAAGCAGTCATGAGGATAGAACACAGTAAGCCCACATAGCTGCATACAGCTGCGTTACTGATATTCTCCATCCCTCTGCAGGTGTACGCCGTGTCTCTAGGTGGGATGTTAACCAGTCAGCTCGTTACCATCGCTGGTTCAGGCAGCACTTACATCTACGGCTATGTTGACGCCAAATACAAACCCAACATGAGCAGAGAGGAATGTCTACAGTTTGCCACTAATGGTATTCTTGTATTATGTTTATAAATGATAAATTATAAATATGTGAAGATGAATGAAACGGGCAACAGAGATGAGGATTCATACTCAGCATCGCTTTGCTGGGTTTCTAATGATTGAAAAATATAGCATGAGAGGTTAACATAAAAATCTTAACTTTTAATGACACCTCACAGTTTTCAGTAACATATGTAGAGATTGGTCTGTTGTAAGTAAATTAAGTATGGAATTTAACCTGAAATGAGAGGTTTGATATATTCAGAGTTCAGATTAAAGTTTATGTTCTTACGTGTTCAGTAACCAAGGATCTGCAGTGCTGCATGTACCTCTTTTATGAGGAGATTGAGGGAAATAATTAAATGGAAATCAACTGTTATTTGATTAAATATTTCTGGTGACCCTGTACTTGCAGTTAGGAGCTTTACAAAATGAGTATCTGTGCTGGCACAACAATACCTTTCCCTCCTTTTTGTTCCTGTCTTCCTCATCTTCATCCCTCTGTCCCTGTGCCCACAGCTCTTGCTCTGGCCATGGGCAGAGACAACGTCAGCGGGGGCGTGGCTCACCTGGTGGTGATCACGGAAATGGGGGTGGAGCATGTCGTGGTACCTGGTGATAAGCTGCCCAAGTTCAATGATGAGTGACGCCTTTGAAGAACCAATGAAATTCATATTGTTGTTTTTTTTATTGTGGAGTAATTGTTTGGAATCTACAGCCACTCTTTTAATGAGGTATTTGTCTGCAAATGAAAAACAGGAATGTGGAAACAGAGGTTTTGTATGACGGTAAAATCCGGGCTTGTTCAGACAAAATAACAATCATTCCACCATCAGAAACATAACCATTTCTATTATTAAAATACGGCATATCTGCCTTTTATGAGTTTAAAATACATATTTTGTGTATTTTTAAATGTTTGGAAATTTTTGAAATTAAAATAGATGTTTTCTGCTGTCTTCCTGTTTCTTTGAGTTGTGTTTCAAAATGTCTTCTAGGATGTGATGTGTTCTGCAAATTCTAGTTGTTAGTGCAAATGCTGTATGTAGAGTATTTAATGTTATCCCATCAGTCTAATGCACTCTTGAAGAGTTTACTTCAATGAAATGTGAGTTTATTGCAGTGAAAGTACAGTGAGGTAGGGCCTACTGTTGTTGGTCTGTTTGTTTTTTTTGTTTGTTAGATTACTGAAAAAGTTATAAACAGATTTTGATGAAATGTTTTGAAGAGGTAGGGTATGGCCCAAGGAACAATCCACTAGGTTTGAGTGGTGATCTGGATCGAGATTTTATTTTTCAAGATTCTTTACCATTGGTGGATTTAGGCACTTAGAAGACTTTTGCTCCTAATGTCTACAATGATTGGACAAAATGAAACGATGACATCCCCATAAGATCTACCACACATCTAATTCTCATCTGGATCCAAGTAACATTCAGGATCTGGTGATCCAGAATATTTGAATTTATAGGACTCATGGAAAATGAACTACTGTGAGATAACAAAAACACTACAGACTTGAACTAAGTTTAAATTGAAGCTGAAACCTTCATTAATGAAATATAGTTTTTCGTGAATAACTATCAAACTAATAATGATTCCAATGTGATTCTTAATCCCAGGGGCCTGTTTTCATGGTCCAGGAGTCTATGAGCGTCGAACTATCATGGGACTATTATTACTGACATAATGCGGAAACTGAACTGCGCACTCTGAGTGCTGATAGTTTGAAATATAAAACTGGCTCAGGACTCGTTGCGGAGGATGGACTGTTTAACTTTCAGTTTCTATTTAATTCAGGAAAACACGAAGACACTCTGAGGAACGATTGTCAAATTGATTTGGCAAACCAAACGCGCTTAAAACAGTATCAGAGGCGTAAAGACCGACAACTAGAACGCATCAAACCGAGATTGAACTTTACGGTTTGCGTCACCTTTTCTTCCACGGCAGACACATCCGGCTCTTGTCGTTGTACCGGAGTGAGTCTGAGCAGAGCGTCAACATGTTGGACGAAGCGGGGCCAGGGTGGTTGAACGAGGAGGTGCAAACCGGAGTAAGTAACGTTACATGTTTGCCTCTGACTGATTCAGGGGTCTGTTGATATGCGCAGCTGGAAAACCCGTCAATACTTTTTACTGTAAATTTACAGTAATTAACTGTAACACCAGCAAAGTACTGCATTCTTTACAGTATACATGCAATAAATACACAGTTCACTGTATTCTTGTAAATTTACAACACAATACCAGTCACACATTTGTCAGTAACTTTACTGTGTAGCCTTCTGTCAGTATATGAACTCATCATCATCATTGAATCTACATACTACCGTACAAGACAAGGGATCACCTGCTCACCAGGAGCCATAATCATTCACATAATCAGTCACACACCGATGGAGGATGTAGGGGCCAGGGTTCGAATCACCGAACCTCCAGTACGCAGATGACTGCTCTACCTCCGGAGACACAGTTGACCTACTAAACTGTTAAACTACTACTACTACTAATAATATAAAAAATACTAATGTGCTTTGACAGGGTTAATGGAATGCCATTTCCTAACAATGTGACACTTTGAGAATAAAAATGGAGACTGTCTCATCAATGCAGCAGCAAAAGGCTGAGCAGGTTGTAGGTTTCTGTTCATTTTCAAATTTTAGTTCCACCCTTTTCCTTGGCCTTCCCATGATGCTCTGCTGGTTACAGGTAACTTTACAGTACATTCCTGTAAATAAAGTGCTGCAATCATGTATTGTTTCTCCCAGATTGCATTGCAGTTTACTGAATGTGATTGTATGACATTATACAGTTCAGCTTTCACTGTAAATTTACACTAGTTTTACAGCACAGCTCACTCCTGCTGCAACATGTAATTAATTATAGGCTGAATATAAGTACTTCTTTTATTCTGATTGTAGACAACCATCATTGCCATCGAGTTTAATGGAGGGGTTGTACTGGGGTCTGATTCCAGAGTGTCTGCAGGGTAAGTCAGTGCGTGCATGTGAGCCTTTATTAAGACCCCACTGTTCCTTTAGGGCCTCACGTATAATTCTCTTTCTAACTCTGAATATTTCCTTACAAACACTTATCTGTCGATATCATCTCCCTCCATTCAGGGAGTCAGTGTTGAACAGGGTGATGAACAAGCTGTCCCCACTCCACGACAGGATCTACTGCGCTCTGTCCGGCTCTGCAGCAGACGCTCAGACCATTGCTGAGATTGTCAGCTACCATCTGGATGTCCACAGGTAAATGAAGGCCTTCAGACCATTTTATTAAAATGGCAAACTGCTTTGCACATTGTGGCAAAGTAGTCCAAATCTGATGGGAGGTGCCTGACTCCAATCATGAGTTCATGAAAACAGCCCATAACATGCAATAGGATTTATATTTTTCAAAATGTATGTGCTGATATATTTGGTCAGATAATATTGTTCCTTAATGGTGTAAAGGTTATTCCTGAAGTGTTCTCATCCAGCCACAAATAACATTATGTAAATGATTCAAAAAATGTCCCTAAAATATTAACAGCGAGGGAAAGATTTAAACTTTAAAAAGTCTAAAGATGTTTAACACTCATCACAACGCTATGGCAGCCACTGGCAGCTGAAATCTAAACATATCAGTTTTGTATTGGTCTTTAAGTGTCCATGTGTCTAAAGCACACTGCACAGCTTTTGTCTCTCTTTATATGGGAGACTCATGTTACATTTACAGTTTATTAGTCAGCACCGACAAAAGTCCTCCCATCTATAACAACACAACATTCTCCAAGAAGATAAGCTTAACAAGTAAATATAATTAATTATTTATGATAATTAGATGTGTAAAAATAGTAAATTAAAAATCAGAGGTGTACAGGCCAGTCATCATATTATTGTTCCTCTCTACAGAATCAGAGTTAAGTTTCTGAATAATTTTCCATTTTAAGGCAATTATATGTTTGACGTGTGACAGATTGGAAGATTGAAAATGTTTGTTTCCTTAGATTTACTGATATATCTCAATGGTATAGAGTTAAGGTCAGATTTACCCAAACATGATTCCAAAAAAGTTGTGACTGTGTGAAATAAAATAAAATAAGACAGAATGGGATCATTTGCTAATCCTTTTGACATATACTCAGCTGAAAACAGAATAAAGGCAATGTATTTCATGTTTTAAAAATATGCTTATTGGGAAGTTGATGCCAGCAACATGTTTCAAACCAGTTGGGACAGGGTCAACAAGAGACTGGAGAAGTTGTGGGATGCTCATTCCACAGGTAAAGAGGTTCATAGGTAGCAGCTGATTGATTCATGATTGAGTATGAAAGGGGCGTCGTCCAAAGGCTCAGTCATTCACCATCAAAGAGATGAGGTTCACTCTGTGAAACACATGATCGTATAAAGCATATCACTACATGAGATCTGGAAGATAAAACTGTGATTGTTCTGTTTTTATTTACATGTTTCATCGGGGTTGTATGTAATAAACATGTCTTCTTATGTCAGTATTGAGATGGATGAGGATCCCCAGGTTCGCTCAGCTGCCACTCTGGTGAGGAACATCTCGTACAAGTACAAGGAGGAGCTGTCAGCACATCTCATGGTGGCTGGCTGGGACAGAAGAGATGGAGGACAGGTTAGAGATCACTTGTCGTTGACTGCTGTCTCTAGGGAAGAGAACCAAGTTGTAAATGAGAAAGACCACTGGGAAAAAGATTGAGATTGCTTTATGCAGTAGGTTAGAAGCTGCTAACGGTGTTTCTTATTGATTGCTTTGAATAAAAGATCTGATCCAGCCAACACACTTGATCTTCTGGGTGATCATTGCAATTTGTATTGATCCTCTCTGGTCCTGTGCCTTTTGACCTCTCCCAGGTGTTTGCAACCCTGAATGGTCTCCTGACCAGACAACCTTTTGCAATTGGTGGCTCTGGCAGCTCATATGTCTATGGGTTTGTTGATGCCGAGTATCGCAAGGGGATGAGCAAGGAGGAGTGTCAGCAGTTTGTTCTTAATAGTAAGTTCACTCTCCATGTCAGATGGATTTTATGGTTGCTGAAAGACAAACCTTTCCTGCTTATGATGCTCAAGAACAGCTGTCATTCCATTACGTTGCATACAACTTGAAATATTTAGTCTTACAAAAACAAAATCATGGAGGTCAGTCTCCTCACCTGTCTCACCCCCTTTGATATTGTCTTCTTCTCTCTTGTAGCTCTCTCTTTGGCAATGAGCCGCGATGGCTCCAGCGGTGGCGTGGTGTATATTGTCACCATTGATGAACACAGCACAGAGGAGAAAGTCATTGTGGGAAAGGACATACCCACCTTTTTTGATCAGTGATGAGTATGTAGTTTATTCACCTCTAGTCCACCAAGCCTCTGTTATGCAGTGTACTTTTAGAATACTTTTACTTTGGTGGTTCATGAATACGAGGTGAAAATCTGTGTAGAGGAGAAAATCTACTGAAACATGTTAAACATAAATGAATTTGATGATGCAAAATTATTATAAAATAAAAATGTTTACTCATACAATATGCCAGGTAGTCTGTCAGCATTCATTTAAAATAGTTTCTAAACTGTGTTGGGTTGATTTTTCTGTGAATACATACTTCCTGGTTGAGGAGCACCAGCCAAACAAGAGTCTATGGAAGTCCAGAGATATTCTGATGGTATAGAGATATGCAACTCTCAGAACTTCCAGGTATATAGAAGGACTGCAAAATGAATGGGGCTCTATGGAGCAGAAGCCATAAAATTAAACATTCATGGGGAAACACATTTTTTTCTGCCAATGTTCATTATGTTTTCAGGATAATGGGTTGATACACTACATATAAGGCCATCAGATAATTTTTGGTGGTCTAATTGTTGTGAAATATCGTTATTTAAGTAGTAGTATTGTAACACCCTCTGGTAGCACTACAAGCCACTTTACAGCACTATACTTTATGACATTAGTAGTTGGTGGAATATCTCTGCTATTACATTAGCAAGATCTGCATTTAGCAGTCTTCAAATACGTCTCTCTGGGAGACTTCGAGGAAGAGTCTCAGGTCGTAATCAGTCGTACATCCTTCACTGACCAATCAGCATTTATTAGCAGAATGCTAGCGGTTTGTGGGCAAAATTGGCTTCTTTGTAAAAAAAACCAAAAGGACACAAGTATGTTTTCATTTCACTTCTGATATATAATCGATACTATATTTGCACAAAAAATTGGAAAATTAACACCAGTGTTTGGCAACATCAGTGTTTTGTGTTGTTTATGGAATTCTCAATGACTCCCTCACATTTAAAGACAATAATGATGAATTTACATTAGAATAAAAGCCCTGGGGTAACTTCAGTCTCCTTTATGAACCTGTCAGCTCTTTTTTATGTTCTAATGGAGTAATGATGTCTCAGACACTGACTCTGGACCCAAATATCCTCTCAAATTAGCACATTTTTCAATGACAACTGCAAACCCCCTTAATCCTCCCATGGTGACACTACAGTCCACCAACAATGCCCCAAACCCCTCCTAAGTGGGACCCCATAGCTACCATATGACTGCTGGTTAGTTTGGACACCTCTGCAACTGAACAGTCATCAATCAAGTGAACGTACCTGTCTGGTCATATGTTACATATTTACATGTTGTGCCTCCTTTGTTTCATATTCAGATGTGTGTGTGTGTGTGTGTGTGTGTGTGTGTGTGTGTGTGTGTGTGTAGCGTTATTTGTTTTTTTAAATAGCCTATATAATGATGTTTGATATGATGCATCACTAAGCACACACATTTTGTGACTGAATTGACTGAAAGTATTTTTAATAACGGAGGGGGCGTTGATGGGCTTCTTTGCTTGGTTAGAGCTGCAGCTGTCATCTAGGTTAATGCTGATGGTTAATTTGGAGGATAACGGTGATACTAATAGTTAGCGTGTGTAACCACTCAGTTCAAGAGGCGTGATTTTACCACTGTAAAGGTTTCTGCTCTGGCAGTTTGGATTTCGGGGAAGGACCTGGTGGCAAACAGAAGAGAAACTGAAAGTAAAGTTAAACTAAAGCTCTGCGTCAGATAAGGACGACTGTCAGAGCAACATGGCAGGTCACACAGATACAATAATCCGTAAAGCCATTTTTTTGGTTGTAGCAGTTTGTGTCGAACTTTCCTTGTTTTACTCGTCGGGGTTTGTAGTGACTCACAGCGTCTTCGGACATCTTGTGCGTCTCTGGGTTTTTGCGGCTCTCCGGTGTTTCGCGCTAGCTGCTGTCGCTCTGCTCGGCCTCGGAGACCTCCACCCGTTGCTGATTCGTTTTATAACAGCGCAAGGTTTGCTGCCCGCGGTGTTTGAGACCGGCACCACAGCACTGTATCATGAGGAGACCCCATGTGGTTTATCGGCGGATACGCGTTGCTGGCTGATGTGCACCGGAGCATCGTTGGCTGCTGCACTGTTTTGGGAAATCACCATCCCGGACACCGATGAGGCCGCCGGTAAAGAGAAGAAGCAGAAAGCGAGAGAGCTGTTTGTGAGAGTCCTCCACATGTATAAACCTCACTATCACCTGCTGCTGGGAGGGCTTGTGTTCCTGTCTCTGGCTGTTATCTGTAAGTACAGCAGGTGACGTTCACCTCGAAACAAAATGAAAAGTATAGAAACAGTCATCTTTATTTTCATTACTAGTTTTTAGAGTAATCCATTCATGATGATGATGATGATGATCTAATGTTTCGTGGCTGATGTATCCTCATCTCGCTCTCTCTCGTGGACCTGTGTGTGTTTCATCTCAGGTGAGATGTTCATCCCATTCTACACTGGGAGGGTCATTGACATCCTTGGCAGTCAGTACCAGCCAAATGAATTCATATCAGCTGTCCTCTACATGGGCCTGTACTCTCTGGGAAGGTAGGAGATAATTCCCTCCATCTTTGTCCCACCATGTTTCTGTGGCTCTCAGGTAATAATGTCTGACTGACTTTGTCTTTGATTGGCTGATCAGCTCTGTGAGTGCAGGCTGCAGAGGGGGTCTCCTGTTATGTGGCATCAGTGCATTTACATGCAGAGTCAAAGTCCAGCTGTTTGGGGCTTTGACCAAACAGGAAATAGGATTCTTTGAGACAGTAAAGACAGGTAAGGGTCTGATAATATAGCATGCAAATATACTATATTACATACAGGACAAGATAAAAGAAATATACAGAAATATGTCAGGATGAATAAACATGACAGAACAGGACAGTGCAGAGGATAATTTCAAATCATTATCTGCAGGGGATATCACATTCAGGTTGTCTGAAGACACCACCTTGATGGGAAGAACAGTGTGTCTGAACATCAACGTTTTACTGAGGACGTTCATCAAGACTCTGGGCATTATCTACTTTATGATGAATCTTTCATGGAAGCTCACATTCCTCGTATTGATGGAGACACCGATCACTGGCCTCATCCAGAACATCTACGATACACACTACCAGGTAAAAGCAGACTTGGTGACGTTGAATGAACATTGAAATGATAACTGACCAAGCAATCAGTCATTTAAATTAATTATCCTTATGTCTTCCAAACCACAAATGGTGCTCAGAAAAATCTTTCATTAATCAAAACATTAAAAATGTTAAATGCTTTTTCTTCACCACCACACAGGGCTCTGCTTTGCCCACATTAAATTTTGTAAGTACTGAGATGGAAAAAGAATCTAGCAGCCCTTTTTTTACTCCTTCCTCAGGGGCTGTCCCTCAAAGTGCAGAACTCATTGGCTCGGGCAAATGAGGCTGCAAAGGAGGCAGTGTCCGGAATACGTGTGGTACGGAGTTTTAAAACAGAAAAACAGGAGGCCCGTCGTTATGACGACCGCTTGATGGACATTCATACCCTAAAGACCCGCCGAGACACTGTCAGGATTGTTTACCTGCTTGCACAGAGGGTGAGGAGTCAGTCATTATTTGTAAAATTGTGATTTATCATTGTATATCATCTTATCTAACTGTGTGTGTGTGTGTCTGTGTGTGTGTGTGTCTGTGTGTGTGTGTGTCTGTGTGTCTGTGTGTGTGTCTGTGTCTGTGTGTGTGTGTAGTTGACAGGCTTGGGCATGCAGGTCTTCATATTGTATTATGGCAGGCTGTTTATCCAGAGTGGACAGATGACCACTGGAAACCTGGTTTCCTTCATCCTCTACCATTCAATCCTCGGAGACAACATTCGGGTATCCCATAATGTTCTGTGGATTGTTGTAATTCAGGGCTGGTGACTAAGCACCTAAAAGTAGGAAATTTCAATGGTGGGGGTCAGCCATTCTAATGCATTAAACATCTGGTCAACTTCAGCGTTCCTTTTTGTTTGTGTGCTGAAAAAACAACAATTTTTTCCTCACTAACTGAATGAGTTCATGAGAACCATTAACTACTTGGTTATAATAAGCAAAGGTGAAAGATATAGAAACCAGAGTCGAACACATACCTACACTAAGGCCCAACAATCCTACACATCTGTTTAACTTGGCTGACCCATGCTCCAACGCTCCACCAAGTTTGGTGGAATCTGTTTCACTAGTTTTTGCATAATTAGGAAAAATGTTGAAAAATGCTCCATCTAGCAAAAAAAAAAAAAAAAGAGAATCCTGTATGTGCCCCTTCATTAGTATCCACACCAAAAATGTAATGGACTCTTTTCTGGTCCACGCCCCATCCTTTCACCACGTTTCGGGGAAATCTGTCTAGTTTTTGCATAATCTTACTAACAAACAAAAACAAATGGACACAGGTGAAAATGGAACCTCCGTGGCAGAGGTAATTAAAAATCAGACAGCCTGTCCCCATCCCAACTCCTTCACATAATGTTGTGAAATTTGATTCGTAATTTTTCAACGAACAAACCAATTAACCAATCAGTGGCTATGGGTGAAAACATTGTCATTAAATCAGATAAAGAGAATATATGTGGAAGTGCATATAAAATCCTAAAATAGTACTAAAACAAGCATCATTTAAATATGCAATGACAATAAGGTCATATGATGTACTGTATACTAAACATATGATTACTTTAAAGACTATTTCTAAACACAATTTAACTCTGACTCTATGAATGAAAATCTGATAATAAGCAATCAGTTTTATGACTGCCATCTTCCAGACAATCACCTACTACTTTGGCGACATGCTGAATTCAGTGGGTGCTGCTGGGAAAGTGTTTGAGTACCTGGACCGAAAACCTCAGGTCAGCACAGACGGGAAACTCAACCCTGATCGGCTGACAGGAAACATCAGCTTCCGCCATCTCAACTTTGCTTATCCTGCACACCCCAACAAACCCGTGCTGCAGGTGAGGTCTGAACGGCAGGCAGACAAGGGGAGATCTTTGGTTTAAAATGTTGAAATGGATAGTAGAAAAAAACAGGATGAATAATGAAAGTTGGAATGTATGTATAGTTAACAGGGACACGACAGACATAAAAATCAGCTTTAACCAATGTCTGTCTGACAATCTATACATTTTATAAACAAACATTTTCATCCTCTCTGACTGTCTGCGTGTGTCCGATCACAACCATTGTTATCTCCTTCAGGACTTTTCTCTGGAGCTGAAGTCAGGTCAGATGACAGCACTGGTGGGTCCATCTGGAGAAGGAAAAAGCACCTGTGCAAGTCTGCTGCAGCGATTCTATGAGCCGCAGGATGGAGAAATCCTATTGGACAATGAACCACTGAAATCCTATGACCACCGTTTCCTCCACAAAAAGGTAAATGTATCATTCCTACTTTTTTGCACTTTTTTGTTGGGAGCTCCTGTCTTACAGAATTTCAGTCTTTTATCTGTGTTTAAAGTATTTTGTAGCCAGTACTTAATGATAATGAGTTAACATTAGCTGACATTACAGGTGGACTAGTGGCTATAGGGTTGGAAGACTCTGGTAACAGGTGGGGGGGGAATGATTAAGGTGATGTTCAGGATTTAATGAGACTCAGACCAAAAGTGCAGTTGAAAAAGGTACCATGTATTAAAGAATTGCAAAAAGAAACAAAACAGTATATACACAATTAAACAATGGCCATTCACATTATACTAATACTCCACTAATTATTCATTCAATACTAATTGTTCAATTGGATGGAAAAAGTCACTTCAAGTGGCTACAAGGTTTGTAGCTCCAGCACCAAAGGGATGTCCGTTTATAGTCAAAGTGTCACGTATATCAGTCACTCAATAAGGGAAGAATTGTGCTGGAATGAGTGATTGATTGATGAGTAACTGAAGGGGATCAGTTTCTCTCCTACCACCCAGGCAGACAGGGTGAATGCAACCGGTTCCTCCGTAATGGGAGATGTTCCTGGTCAAAAGCTCGCCATCTTTGTTTTCCCAAGGAAATAAAACCTGGCCTGTACAAGCAGACAAGGCCAGCTTTAATACACATGTATTTGTTTAACCCAAACAAAATACCAAAATACAATCAATAATACTTTTGCATTGGATCATTACAATCCAGATAGAAAAGTTCACTTCTGTAAAGTGAGGCAGACTTAGCGTTAGTCGCTAGGCTAACGCACTAGCGGTAGCTGCTAACAGTTTACATAGCACATACAAACCACTCGTGTCATCATGTGTGGTTCGTAACAACACAGATAATATTACAGACAAAACAATCAGAGCAATTCAGTGGTAAGGTTCAGGAGTGTTACCTAGGGCGATAGCTGCATGCTAACACAATAATTTTAGTGCAACTCACCAATTCGGGAGTTCAGCTCGTTCTCGTGATAGCATTGAGGACACATCTACAAATCGGCAATAAATAACAATTCGGTACATTGCATGTTCAACACGTTTCAAGTTGGAATACACGAATAAGCAGGTTTTATTACCGATCTGCAGCAGCTCTGTTCCCTCACACACTAGACACGCTAAGCCATTCATCTCAAATGGTAACAGCTGCCACTACCGGTTTAAAACCCTGCGGCTGCTCTGATTGGTTGTGGACAATACCGCGATAGTTCGCCCGTGAACTGGGCAGATGCATAACATGATACATGATAACATAATATATTATGATTGTAATGCATTTAGCATATATTTACATTTTACGTATGGGACCTGGGTTACAATTTCATACTTTCAGATTCAACATTCAACAATCTCATGAGTAGAACAATATTGTGAAAATAGCAGAGTTAATTTTAACAAGGCCTTAAAGGTACCATGGTTGTTAGTTTAGATGAGGAAATTTCTCAAGTCATTTTGCCGACTGTCCATGCTGTGTTTAAAGATTGCAGTGGTGAACCAGGACCCTGTGCTCTTCACTGGCTCCATCAAAGACAACATCGCCTATGGGCTTACTGATTGCTCATTGGATGAGATTCAGGAAGCAGCACGCAAAGCCAACGCCCATGACTTCATTAAGCAGTTGGAGAAAGGCTACGATACAGGTAAACTCTTTTAATGCTTGAATGAGGATGAAGGAAGAAAATATTTGCATATTACATCTTATTTATTTTAAACATTTGTGTAGATTCACTTTGTGCAGAATAAAAACTTCATAAACACATACAGGGGGGCTATGCTGACCAGGCCTCTGGTGTTTGAGTTCTTAATTCCTCATATGGTTTACACTGTGAACCTTAATCTGTTTTGATTTGATCACTTCAGAGGTGGGTGAGGGTGGCGGCCAGTTGTCCAGGAGCGAGAGGCTGCGGATCTGCATTGCTCGAGCTCTGGTCAGACAGCCTCAGGTCCTCATTCTAGATGAAATAACCAGCTCTCTGGACATTGAGAATGAAAACAAGGTATGTCACAACCTCTAACACAGTGGTGTCCACTTCTGTTCCCTCCAGGGTCAGTCTCTAAGTTTGTTTCAGACAAGTAGTGAATAATATGGTGATGAATAGCTGAAGACACTTTGCCACTCGAGTGAATCCATCTATGAATGTTTTGTCTGGAAGTTTTCACCTGTGGCCTCATCAGTAGGTGGTCAGTGTAAAAAATAGCTCACACATCATTGCTCACTTAATGGATTAGAACTGCCCTAATAAAACCATGAAACCTACAGAATATGTGTTTGTAGCAGGACAGTCAAATAAAAAGACATGAAATCTTCACATTTTCAATGAGAGCTCAATAAGCAGGCAAACGTAAGCTTAAAGAAACATCTGTAAACATTCATGAACAATGCTTTCCTTAAATGTCTTTAGTGTAAACTGATCTGTTTACATGTCAGCATTGATATTGTCAGGTCCTAATTGTGGGGTAGTTACATAGCAGAATGTGCAGCATGTGGTAAATTTGGCCTTTCAGTCATTCAAGCTTAATGGCTCTTACTGCTTAGTAGAAAATGAAAAGTCATAACAAACTGCATTTTTAATGAGCAAATCTGATCTAATCCATCTGATCAATAACATAGTTTAGTCAGTTTTTAATGACTTCTTGGTCATGCATTCCTGCTGTGTGTGCTCACTGATATTCAATCGTATTCATTCTCAGTACACGTGTTTGTTAATGAAATGTAAAGCTGCAAAGGTCTGGGGAAATGATGTGGCTCCTTGTTTATTTTTCTTTTATACACCACAGTACATATTAAATATCTAAATGTTTGCTCTGACATCCTTTAGCTCTGCTTTCACAGAAAAAGTCTGGTGACACCAGATAATAAACATTTCTGTCACTGACTCTGCACAGATTCAGCAGGCCCTTGCTAGCTGCCCCACCCAGACCCTGCTGGTGATTGCTCACAGGCTGAAGACCATCGAGAAGGCAGATCAGATCGTTGTGATTGGTGACGGCAAAGTTCAGGAGCGAGGGACTCACCAGGAGCTGATGGACAGGAAGGGGAGCTACTACAAACTGAGAGAGATGCTCTTCACTGAGGGAAACTCACCGCAGAGACAAACTGATGCTTTAGCATGATAATGTGACAGAATCATTCTTTATGCCTGCATGTGTTAGAGAGCAGAGCCAGAAACCTGGTAAAAATATGAGAGGAAATGGAGTTTATGAAAATATTTTGTGTATTAGTGGAAATTAAACAGTATGGGCCAATATTTTTCTCAGAAATGTCTGGATTTAAAACATGTGGCCATAAAATCACCTTCACAATGATTGAACACCCAAAAAATACTAATAATGACCAAAATATTGAATTTAAGTATTTATTTAAGATATAAACATTCCTTATCATTATATAATTTATAAAATGAGTAGCTGTGCTTGCACAACAATACCTTTCCCTCCTTTTTGTTCCTGTCTTCCTCATCTTCATCCCTCTGTCCCTGTGCCCACAGCTCTTGCTCTGGCCATGGGCAGAGACAACGTCAGCGGGGGCGTGGCTCACCTGGTGGTGATCACGGAAATGGGGGTGGAGCATGTCGTGGTACCTGGTGATAAGCTGCCCAAGTTCAATGATGAGTGACGCCTTTGAAGAACCAATGAAATTCATATTGTTGTTTTTTTTATTGTGGAGTAATTGTTTGGAATCTACAGCCACTCTTTTAATGAGGTAGTTGTCTGCAAATGAAAAACAGAAATGTGGAAACAGAGGTTTTGTATGACGGTAAAATCCGGGCTTGTTCAGACAAAATAACAATCATTCCACCATCAGAAACATAACCATTTCTATTATTAAAATACAGCATATCTGCCTTTTATGAGTTTAAAATACATATTTTGTGTATTTTTAAATGTTTGGAAATTTGTGAAATTAAAATAGATGTTTTCTGCTGTCTTCCTGTTTCTTTGAGTTGTGTTTCAAAATGTCTTCTAGTATGTGATGTGTTCTGTAAATTCTAGTTGTTTGTGCAAATGCTGTATGTAGAGTATTTAATGTTATCCCATCAGTCTAATGCACTCTTGAAGAGTTTACTTCAATGAAATGTGAGTATATTGCAGTGAAAGTACAGTGAGGTAGGGCCTACTGTTGTTGGTCTGTTTGTTTTTTTTGTTTGTTAGATTACTGAAAAAGTTATAAACAGATTTTGATGAAATGTTTTGAAGAGGTAGGGTATGGCCCAAGGAACAATCCAATAATTTTGAGTGGTGATCTGGATCGAGATTTTATTTTTCAAGATTCTTTACCATTGGTGGATTTAGGCACTTAGAAGACTTTTGCTCCTAATGTCTACAATGATTGGACAAAAATGAAACGATGACATCCCCATAAGATCTACCACACATCTAATTCTCATCTGGATCCAAGTAACATTCAGGATCTGGTGATCCAGAATATTTGAATTTATAGGACTCATGGAAAATGAACTACTGTGAGATAACAAAAACACTACAGACTTGAACTAAGTTTAAATTGAAGCTGAAACCTTCATTAATGAAATATAGTTTTTCGTGAATAACTATCAAACTAATAATGATTCCAATGTGATTCTTAATCCCAGGGGCCTGTTTTCATGGTCCAGGAGTCTATGAGCGTCGAACTATCATGGGACTATTATTACTGACATAATGCGGAAACTGAACTGCGCACTCTGAGTGCTGATAGTTTGAAATATAAAACTGGCTCAGGACTCGTTGCGGAGGATGGACTGTTTAACTTTAAGTTTCTATTTAATTCAGGAAAACACGAAGACACTCTGAGGAACGATTGGCAAATTGATTTGGCAAACCAAACGCGCTTAAAACAGTATCAGAGGCGTAAAGACTGACAACTAGAACGCATCAAACCGAGATTGAACTTTGCGGTTTGCGTCACCTTTTCTTCCACGGCAGACACATCCGGCTCTTGTCGTTGTACCGGAGTGAGTCTGAGCAGAGCGTCAACATGTTGGACGAAGCGGGGCCAGGGTGGTTGAACGAGGAGGTGCAAACCGGAGTAAGTAACGTTACATGTTTGCCTCTGACTGATTCAGGGGTCTGTTGATATGCGCAGCTGGAAAACCCGTCAATACTTTTCACTGTAAATTTACAGTAATTAACTGTAACACCAGCAAAGTACTGCATTCTTTACAGTATACATGCAATAAATACACAGTTCACTGTATTCTTGTAAATTTACAACACAATACCAGTCACATATTTGTCAGTAACTTTACTGTGTAGCCTTCTGTCAGTATATGAACTCATCATCATTGAATCTACATAGTACCATACAAGACAAGGGATCACCTGCTCACCAGGAGCTATAATCATTCACATAATCAGTCACACACCGATGGAGGATGTAGGGGCCAGGGTTCGAATCACCGAACCTCCAGTACGCAGATGACTGCTCTACCTCCGGAGACACAGTTGACCTACTAAACTGTTAAACTACTACTACTAATAATAATATAAAAAATACTAATGTGCTTTGACAGGGTTAATGGAATGCCATTTCCTAACAATGTGACACTTTGAGAATAAAAATGGAGACTGTCTCATCAATGCAGCAGCAAAAGGCTGAGCAGGTTGTAGGTTTCTGTTCATTTTCAAATTTTAGTTCCACCCTTTTCCTTGGCCTTCCCATGATGCTCTGCTGGTTACAGGTAACTTTACAGTACATTCCTGTAAATAAAGTGCTGCAATCATGTATTGTTTCTCCCAGATTGCATTGCAGTTTACTGAATGTGATTGTATGACATTATACAGTTCAGCTTTCACTGTAAATTTACACTAGTTTTACAGCACAGCTCACTCCTGCTGCAACATGTAATTAATTATAGGCTGAATATAAGTACTTCTTTTATTCTGATTGTAGACAACCATCATTGCCATCGAGTTTAATGGAGGGGTTGTACTGGGTCTGATTCCAGAGTGTCTGCAGGGTAAGTCAGTGCGTGCATGTGAGCCTTTATTAAGACCCCACTGTTCCTTTAGCGCCTCACGTATAATTCTCTTTCTAACTCTGAATATTTCCTTACAAACACTTATCTGTCGATATCATCTCCCTCCATTCAGGGAGTCAGTGTTGAACAGGGTGATGAACAAGCTGTCCCCACTCCACGACAGGATCTACTGCGCTCTGTCCGGCTCTGCAGCAGACGCTCAGAGCATTGCTGAGATTGTCAGCTACCATCTGGATGTCCACAGGTAAATGAAGGCCTTCAGACCATTTTATTAAAATGGTTTATGGCAAACTGCTTTGCACATTGTGGCAAAGTAGTCCAAATCTGATGGGAGGCGCCTGACTCCAATCATGAGTTCATGAAAACAGCCCATAACATGCAATAGGATTTATATTTTTCAAAATGTATGTGCTGATATATTTGGTCAGATAATATTGTTCCTTAATGGTGTAAAGGTTATTCCTGAAGTGTTCTCATCCAGCCACAAATAACATTATGTAAATGATTCAAAAAATGTCCCTAAAATAGTAACAGCGAGGGAAAGATTTAAACTTTAAAAAGTCTAAAGATGTTTAACACTCATCACAACGCTATGGCAGCCACTGGCAGCTGAAATCTAAACATATCAGTTTTGTATTGGTCTTTAAGTGTCCATGTGTCTAAAGCACACTGCACAGCTTTTGTCTCTCTTTATATGGGAGACTCATGTTACATTTACAGTTTATTAGTCAGCACCGACAAAAGTCCTCCCATCTATAACAACACAACATTCTCCAAGAAGATAAGCTTAACAAGTAAATATAATTAATTATTTATGATAATTAGATGTGTAAAAATAGTAAATTAAAAATCAGAGGTGTACAGGCCAGTCATCATATTATTGTTCCTCTCTACAGAATCAGAGTTAAGTTTCTGAATAATTTTCCATTTTAAGGCAATTATATGTTTGACGTGTGACAGATTGGAAGATTGAAAATGTTTGTTTCCTTAGATTTACTGATATATCTCAATGGTATAGAGTTAAGGTCAGATTTACCCAAACATGATTCCAAAAAAGTTGTGACTCTGTGTGAAATAAAATAAAATAAGACAGAATGGGATCATTTGCTAATCCTTTTGACATATACTCAGCTGAAAACAGAATAAAGGCAATGTATTTCATGTTTTAAAAATATGCTTATTGGGAAGTTGATGCCAGCAACATGTTTCAAACCAGTTGGGACAGGGTCAACAAGAGACTGGAGAAGTTGTGGGATGCTCAGAAACACTTGATTGGACCATTCCACAGGTAAAGAGGTTCATAGGTAGCAGCTGATTGATTCATGATTGAGTATGAAAGGGGCGTCGTCCAATGGCTCAGTCATTCACCATCAAAGAGATGAGGTTCACTCTGTGAAACACATGATCGTATAAAGCATATCACTACATGAGATCTGGAAGATAAAACTGTGATTGTTCTGTTTTTATTTATGTTTCATCGGGGTTGTATGTAATAAACATGTCTTCTTATGTCAGTATTGAGATGGATGAGGATCCCCAGGTTCGCTCAGCTGCCACTCTGGTGAGGAACATCTCATACAAGTACAAGGAGGAGCTGTCAGCACATCTCACGGTGGCTGGCTGGGACAGAAGAGATGGAGGACAGGTTAGAGATCACTTGTCGTTGACTGCTGTCTCTAGGGAAGAGAACCAAGTTGTAAATGAGAAAGACCACTGGGAAAAAGATTGAGATTGCTTTATGCAGTAGGTTAGAAGCTGCTAACGGTGTTTCTTATTGATTGCTTTGAATAAAAGATCTGATCCAGCCAACACACTTGATCTTCTGGGTGATCATTGCAATTTGTATTGATCCTCTCTGGTCCTGTGCCTTTTGACCTCTCCCAGGTGTTTGCCACCCTGAATGGTCTCCTGACCAGACAACCTTTTGCAATTGGTGGCTCTGGCAGCTCATATGTCTATGGGTTTGTTGATGCCGAGTATCGCAAGGGGATGAGCAAGGAGGAGTGTCAGCAGTTTGTTCTTAATAGTAAGTTCACTCTCCATGTCAGATGGATTTTATGGTTGCTGAAAGACAAACCTTTCCTGCTTATGATGCTCAAGAACAGCTGTCATTCCATTACGTTGCATACAACTTGAAATATTTAGTCTTACAAAAACAAAATCATGGAGGTCAGTCTCCTCACCTGTCTCACCCCCTTTGATATTGTCTTCTTCTCTCTTGTAGCTCTCTCTTTGGCAATGAGCCGCGATGGCTCCAGCGGTGGCGTGGTGTATATTGTCACCATTGATGAACACAGCACAGAGGAGAAAGTCATTGTGGGAAAGGACATACCCACCTTTTTTGATCAGTGATGAGTATGTAGTTTATTCACCTCTAGTCCACCAAGCCTCTGTTATGCAGTGTACTTTTAGAATACTTTTACTTTGGTGGTTCATGAATACGAGGTGAAAATCTGTGTAGAGGAGAAAATCTACTGAAACATGTTAAACATAAATGAATTTGATGATGCAAAATTATTATAAAATAAAAATGTTTACTCATACAATATGCCAGGTAGTCTGTCAGCATTCATTTAAAATAGTTTCTAAACTGTGTTGGGTTGATTTTTCTGTGAATACATACTTCCTGGTTGAGGAGCACCAGCCAAACAAGAGTCTATGGAAGTCCAGAGATATTCTGATGGTATAGAGATATGCAACTCTCAGAACTTCCAGGTATATAGAAGGACTGCAAAATGAATGGGGCTCTATGGAGCAGAAGCCATAAAATTAAACATTCATGGGGAAACACATTTTTTTCTGCCAATGTTCATTATGTTTTCAAGATAATGGGTTGATACACTACATATAAGGCCATCAGATAATTTTTGGTGGTCTAATTGTTGTGAAATATCGTTATTTAAGTAGTAGTATTGTAACACCCTCTGGTAGCACTACAAGCCACTTTACAGCACTATACTTTATGACATTAGTAGTTGGTGGAATATCTCTGCTATTACATTAGCAAGATCTGCATTTAGCAGTCTTCAAATACGTCTCTCTGGGAGACTTCGAGGAAGAGTGTCAGGTCGTAATCAGTCGTACATCCTTCACTGACCAATCAGCATTTATTAGCAGAATGCTAGTGGTTTGTGGGCAAAATTGGCTTCTTTGTAAAAAAAACCAAAAGGACACAAGTATGTTTTCATTTCACTTCTGATATATAATCGATACTATATTTGCACAAAAAATTGGAAAATTAACACCAGTGTTTGGCAACATCAGTGTTTTGTGTTGTTTATGGAATTCTCAATGACTCCCTCACATTTAAAGACAATAATGATGAATTTACATTAGAATAAAAGCCCTGGGGTAACTTCAGTCTCCTTTATGAACCTGTCAGCTCTTTTTTATGTTCTAATGGAGTAATGTCGTCTCAGACACTGACTCTGGACCCAAATATCCTCTCAAATTAGCACATTTTTCAATGACAACTGCAAACCCCCTTAATCCTCCCATGGTGACACTACAGTCCACCAACAATGCCCCAAACCCCTCCTAAGTGGGACCCCATAGCTACCATATGACTGCTGGTTAGTTTGGACACCTCTGCAACTGAACAGTCATCAATCAAGTGAACGTACCTGTCTGGTCATATGTTACATATTTAGATGTTGTGCCTCCTTTGTTTCATATTCAGATGTGTGTGTGTGTGTGTGTGTGTGTGTGTGTGTGTGTGTAGCGTTATTTGTTTTTTTAAATAGCCTATATAATGATGTTTGATATGATGCATCACTAAGCACACACATTTTGTGACTGAATTGACTGAAAGTATTTTTAATAACGGAGGGGGCGTTGATGGGCTTCTTTGCTTGGTTAGAGCTGCAGCTGTCATCTAGGTTAATGCTGATGGTTAATTTGGAGGATAACGGTGATACTAATAGTTAGCGTGTGTAACCACTCAGTTCAAGAGGCGTGATTTTACCACTGTAAAGGTTTCTGCTCTGGCAGTTTGGATTTCGGGGAAGGACCTGGTGGCAAACAGAAGAGAAACTGAAAGTAAAGTTAAACTAAAGCTCTGCGTCAGATAAGGACGACTGTCAGAGCAACATGGCAGGTCACACAGATACAATAATCCGTAAAGCCATTTTTTTGGTTGTAGCAGTTTGTGTCGAACTTTCCTTGTTTTACTCGTCGGGGTTTGTAGTGACTCACAGCGTCTTCGGACATCTTGTGCGTCTCTGGGTTTTTGCGGCTCTCCGGTGTTTCGCGCTAGCTGCTGTCGCTCTGCTCGGCCTCGGAGACCTCCACCCGTTGCTGATTCGTTTTATAACAGCGCAAGGTTTGCTGCCCGCGGTGTTTGAGACCGGCACCACAGCACTGTATCATGAGGAGACCCCATGTGGTTTATCGGCGGATACGCGTTGCTGGCTGATGTGCACCGGAGCATCGTTGGCTGCTGCACTGTTTTGGGAAATCACCATCCCGGACACCGATGAGGCCGCCGGTAAAGAGAAGAAGCAGAAAGCGAGAGAGCTGTTTGTGAGAGTCCTCCACATGTATAAACCTCACTATCACCTGCTGCTGGGAGGGCTTGTGTTCCTGTCTCTGGCTGTTATCTGTAAGTACAGCAGGTGACGTTCACCTCGAAACAAAATGAAAAGTATAGAAACAGTCATCTTTATTGTCATTACTAGTTTTTAGAGTAATCCATTCATGATGATGATGATCTACTGTTTCGTGGCTGATGTATCCTCATCTCGCTCTCTCTCGTGGACCTGTGTGTTTCATCTCAGGTGAGATGTTCATCCCATTCTACACTGGGAGGGTCATTGACATCCTTGGCAGTCAGTACCAGCCAAATGAATTCATATCAGCTGTCCTCTACATGGGCCTGTACTCTCTGGGAAGGTAGGAGATAATTCCCTCCATCTTTGTCCCACCATGTTTCTGTGGCTCTCAGGTAATAATGTCTGACTGACTTTGTCTTTGATTGGCTGATCAGCTCTGTGAGTGCAGGCTGCAGAGGGGGTCTCCTGTTATGTGGCATCAGTGCATTTACATGCAGAGTCAAAGTCCAGCTGTTTGGGGCTTTGACCAAACAGGAAATTGGATTCTTTGAGACAATAAAGACAGGTAAGGGTCTGATAATATAGCATGCAAATATACTATATTACATACAGGATGAGATAAAAGAAATATACAGAAATATGTCAGGATGAATAAACATGACAGAACAGGACAGTGCAGAGGATAATTTCAAATCATTATCTGCAGGGGATATCACATTCAGGTTGTCTAAAGACACCACCTTGATGGGAAGAACAGTGTGTCTGAACATCAACGTTTTACTGAGGACGTTCATCAAGACTCTGGGCATTATCTACTTTATGATGAATCTTTCATGGAAGCTCACATTCCTCGTATTGATGGAGACACCGATCACTGGCCTCATCCAGAACATCTACGATACACACTACCAGGTAAAAGCAGACTTGGTGACGTTGAATGAACATTAAAATGATAACTGACCAAGTAATCAGTCATTTAAATTAATTATCCTTATGTCTTCCAAACCACAAATGGTGCTCAGAAAAATCTTTCTTTAATAAAAACATAAAAAATGTTAAATGCTTTTTCTTCACCACCACACAGGGCTCTGCTTTGCCCACATTAAATTTTGTAAGTACTGAGATGGAAAAAGAATCTAGCGGCCCTTTTTTTACTCCTTCCTCAGAGGCTGTCCCTCACAGTGCAGGACTCAATGGCTCAGGCAAATGAGGCTGCAAAGGAGGCAGTGTCCGGAATACGTGTGGTACGGAGTTTTAAAACAGAAAAACAGGAGGCCCGTCGTTATGACGACCGCTTGATGGACATTCATACCCTAAAGACCCGCCGAGACTTTGTCAGGATTGTTTACCTGCTCGCACGGAGGGTGAGGAGTCAGTCATTATTTGTAAAATTGTGATTTATCATTGTATATCATCTTATCTAACTGTGTCTGTGTGTGTGTGTGTGTCTGTGTCTGTGTGTGTGTGTCTGTGTGTGTGTGTGTGTGTGTGCGCGTGTGTGTAGTTGACAGGCTTGGGCATGCAGGTCTTCATATTGTATTATGGCAGGCTGTTTATCAAGAGTGGACAGATGACCACTGGAAACCTGGTTTCCTTCATCCTCTACCATTCAATCCTCGGAGACAACATTCGGGTATCCCATAATGTTCTGTGGATTGTTGTAATTCAGGGCTGGTGACTGTAAGCACCTAAGAGTAGGAACTTTCAATGGTGGGGGTCAGCCATTCTAATGCATTAAACATCTGGTCAACTTCATAATGTTACCTCGCGGTCCGCTAGCTTTCCTTTTTGTTTGTGTGCTGAAAAAACAACAATTTTTTCCTCACTAACTGAATGAGTTCATGAGAACCATTAACTACTTGGTTATAATAAGCAAAGGTGAAAGATATAGAAACCAGAGTCGAACACATACCTACACTAAGGCCCAACAATCCTACACATCTGTTTAACTTGGCTGACCCATGCTCCAACGCTCCACCAAGTTTGGTGGAATCTGTTTTAGTTTTTGCATAATTAGGAAAAATGTTGAATAATGCTCCATCTAGCAAAAAAAAAAAAAGAATCCTGTATGTGCCCCTTCATTAGTATCCACACCAAAATGTAATGGACTCTTTTCTGGTCCACGCCCCATCCTTTCACCACGTTTCGGGGAAATCTGTCTAGTTTTTGCATAATCTTACTAACAAACAAAAACAAATGGACACAGGTGAAAATGGAACCTCCTTGGCAGAGGTAATTAAAAATCAGACAGCCTGTCCCCATCCCAACTCCTTCACAAAATGTTGTGAAATTTGGTTCGTAATTTTTCAACAAACAAACCAATCAACCAATCAGTGGTTATGGGTGAAAACATTGTCATTAAATCAGATAAAGAGAATATATGTGGAAGTGCATATAAAATCCTAGAATAGTACTAAAACAAGCATCATTTAAATATGCAATGACAATAAGGTCATATGATGTACTGTATACTAAACATATGATTACTTTAAAGACTATTTCTAAACACAATTTAACTCTGACTCTATGAATGAAAATCTGATAATAAGCAATCAGTTTTATGACTGCCATCTTCCAGACAATCACCTACCACTTTGGCGACATGCTGAATTCAGTGGGTGCTGCTGGGAAAGTGTTTGAGTACCTGGACCGAAAACCTCAGGTCAGCACAGACGGGAAACTCAACCCTGATCGGCTGACAGGAAACATCAGCTTCCGCCATCTCAACTTTGCTTATCCTGCACACCCCAACAAACCCGTGCTGCAGGTGAGGTCTGAACGGCAGGCAGACAAGGGGAGATCTTTGGTTTAAAATGTTGAAATGGATAGTAGAAAAAAACAGGATGAATAATGAAAGTTGGAATGTATGTATAGTTAACAGGGACACGACAGACATAAAAATCAGCTTTAACCAATGTTTGTCTGACAATCTATACATTTTATAAACAAACATTTTCATCCTCTCTGACTGTCTGCGTGTGTCCGATCACAACCATTGTTATCTCCTTCAGGACTTTTCTCTGGAGCTGAAGTCAGGTCAGATGACAGCACTGGTGGGTCCATCTGGAGAAGGAAAAAGCACCTGTGCGAGTCTGCTGCAGCGATTCTATGAGCCGCAGGATGGAGAAATCCTATTGGACAACGAACCACTGAAATCCTATGACCACCGTTTCCTCCACAAAAAGGTAAATGTATCATTCCTACTTTTTTGCACTTTTTTGTTGGGAGCTCCTGTCTTACAGAATTTCAGTCTTTTATCTGTGTTTAAAGTATTTTGTAGCCAGTACTTAATGATAATGAGTTAACATTAGCTGACATTACAGGTGGACTAGTGGCTATAGGGTTGGAAGACTCTGGTAACAGGTGGGGGGGGAATGATTAAGCTGATGTTCAGGATTTAATGAGACTCAGACCAAAAGTGCAGTTGAAAAAGGTACCATGTATTAAAGAAGAATTGCAAAAATAAACAAAACAGTATTTACACAATTAAACAATGGCCATTCACATTATACTAATACTCCACTAATTATTCATTCAATACTAATTGTTCAATTGGATGGAAAAAGTCACTTCAAGTGGCTACAAGGTTTGTAGCTCCAGCACCAAGGGGATGTCCGTTTATAGTCAAAGTGTCACGTATATCAGTCACTCAATAAGGGAAGAATTGTGCTGGAATGAGTGATTGATTGATTGATTGATTGATTGATGAGTAACTGAAGGGGATCAGTTTCTCTCCTACCACCCAGGCAGACAGGGTGAACGCAACCGGTTCCTCCGTAATGGGAGATGTTCCTGGTCAAAAGCTCGCCATCTTTGTTTTCCCAAGGAAATAAAACCTGGCCTGTACAAGCAGACAAGGCCAGCTTTAATACACATGTATTTGTTTAACCCAAACAAAATACCAAAATACAATCAATAATACTTTTGCATTGGATCATTACAATCCAGATAGAAAAGTTCACTTCTGTAAAGTGAGGCAGACTTAGCGTTAGTCGCTAGGCTAACGCACTAGCGGTAGCTGCTAACAGTTTACATAGCACATACAAACCACTCGTGTCATCATGTGTGGTTCGTAACAACACAGATAATATTACAGACAAAACAATCAGAGCAATTCAGTGGTAAGGTTCAGCAGTGTTACCTAGGGCGATAGCTGCATGCTAACACAATAATTTTAGTGCAACTCACCAATTCGGGAGTTCAGCTCGTTCTCGTGATAGCATTGAGGACACATCTACAAATCGGCAATAAATAACAATTCGGTACATTGCATGTTCAACACGTTTCAAGTTGGAATACACGAATAAGCAGGTTTTATTACCGATCTGCAGCAGCTCTGTTCCCTCACACACTAGACACGCTAAGCCATTCATCTCAAATGGTAACAGCTGCCACTACCGGTTTAAAACCCTGCGGCTGCTCTGATTGGTTGTGGACAATACCGCGATAGTTCGCCCGTGAACTGGGCAGATGCATAACATGATACATGATAACATAATATATTATGATTGTAATGCATTTAGCATATATTTACATTTTACGTATGGGACCTGGGTTACAATTTCATACTTTCAGATTCAACATTCAACAATCTCATGAGTAGAACAATATTGTGAAAATAGCAGAGTTGATTTTAACAAGGCCTTAAAGGTACCATGGTTGTTAGTTTAGATGAGGAAATTTCTCAAGTCATTTTGCCGACTGTCCATGCTGTGTTTAAAGATTGCAGTGGTGAACCAGGACCCTGTGCTCTTCACTGGCTCCATCAAAGACAACATCGCCTATGGGCTTACTGATTGCTCATTGGATGAGATTCAGGAAGCAGCACGCAAAGCCAACGCCCATGACTTCATTAAGCAGTTGGAGAAAGGCTACGATACAGGTAAACTCTTTTAATGCTTGAATGAGTGAATGAGGATGAAGGAAGAAAATATTTGCATATTACATCTATTTATTTTAAACATTTGTGTAGATTCACTTTGTGCAGAATAAAAACTTCATAAACACATACGGGGGGCTATGCTGACCAGGCCTCTGGTGTTTGAGTTCTTAATTCCTCATATGGTTTACACTGTGAACCTTAATCTGTTTTGATTTGATCACTTCAGAGGTGGGTGAGGGTGGCGGCCAGTTGTCCAGGAGCGAGAGGCTGCGGATCTGCATTGCTCGAGCTCTGGTCAGACAGCCTCAGGTCCTCATTCTAGATGAAATAACCAGCTCTCTGGACATTGAGAATGAAAACAAGGTATGTCACAACCTCTAACACAGTGGTGTCCACTTCTGTTCCCTCCAGGGTCAGTCTCTAAGTTTGTTTCAGACAAGTAGTGAATAATATGGTGATGAATAGCTGAAGACACTTTGCCACTCGAGTGAATCCATCTATGAATGTTTTGTCTGGAAGTTTTCACCTGTGGCCTCATCAGTAGGTGGTCAGTGTAAAAAATAGCTCACACATCATTGCTCACTTAATGGATTAGAACTGCCCTAATAAAACCATGAAACCTACAGAATATGTGTTTGTAGCAGGACAGTCAAATAAAAAGACATGAAATCTTCACATTTTCAATGAGAGCTCAATAAGCAGGTAAACGTAAGCTTAAAGAAACGTCTGTAAACATTCATGAACAATGCTTTCCTTAAATGTCTTTAGTGTAAACTGATCTGTTTACATGTCAGCATTGATATTGTCAGGTCCTAATTGTGGGGTAGTTACATAGCAGAATGTGCAATATGTGGTAAATTGGGCCTTTCAGTCATTCAAGCTTAATGGCTCTTACTGCTTAGTAGAAAATGAAAAGTCATAACAAACTGCATTTTTAATGAGCAAATCTGATCTAATCCATCTGATCAATAACATAGTTTAGCCAGTTTTTAATGACTTCTTGGTCATGCATTCCTGCTGTGTGTGCTCACTGATATTCAATCGTATTCATTCTCAGTACACGTGTTTGTTAATGAAATGTAAAGCTGCAAAGGTCTGGGGAAATGATGTGGCTCCTTGTTTATTTTTCTTTTATACACCACAGTACATATTAAATATCTAAATGTTTGCTCTGACATCCTTTAGCTCTGCTTTCACAGAAAAAGTCTGGTGACACCAGATAATAAACATTTCTGTCACTGACTCTGCACAGATTCAGCAGGCCCTTGCTAGCTGCCCCACCCAGACCCTGCTGGTGATTGCTCACAGGCTGAAGACCATCGAGAAGGCAGATCAGATCGTTGTGATTGGTGACGGCAAAGTTCAGGAGCGAGGGACTCACCAGGAGCTGATGGACAGGAAGGGGAGCTACTACAAACTGAGAGAGATGCTCTTCACTGAGGGAAACTCACCGCAGAGACAAACTGATGCTTTAGCATGATACTGTGACAGAATCATTCTTTATGCCTGCATGTGTTAGAGAGCAGAGCCAGAAACCTGGTAAAAATATGAGAGGAAATGGAGTTTATGAAAATATTTTGTGTATTAGTGGAAATTAAACAGTATGGGCCAATATTTTTTCTCAGAAATGTCTGGATTTAAAACATGTGGCCTTAAAATCACCTTCACAATGATTGAACACCCAAAAAATACTAATAATGACCAAAATATTGAATTTAAGTATTTATATAAGATATAAACATTCTTTATCATTATATAATTTATTACAATTACAAGTTGAAGTTACAAACGTAAAGGGTCTCATTCATGCAAACGTCGTCTATGTTGAGTGAATATGAATTAAATAGTCTGAATAAATTAATGCAGACTGATACATAAACCTTCTAAGTTGATTTATTATAACATTAATAACCTGTTTATTCTTGTGTATTACTACTGACCACTCCTGTAGACTTTCATACCATGTTTTTTTAATGCTCTTTTGTCTAATTCTCTTCATTGGTTCAGTCGTTTTTACTTGTTCTTATGGCTGCTGTTTGGTTTTTATGTCTTATGTGTTTTTATTTTGTTTTATCTTGATCACCTGGTTTTTGCCATATTTGTTCAGCACTTGTTGAGCACGTTGTATTTTAAATGTGCTATATAAATAAATTGACTTGACTTGACTTATTATTCAAGTATTCATTAATACACATTGAGTCAACATGATAGAAAACTATTGCATTAAACATAAGCCTTTAAGTTTAACCTTTGTAATAGAATTAAATAGATGATTTATATGGAATTAAACTACTTTAATTCAACGTTCAGGTATAATTATGGGTAGAATCAGTTCTGATTTATTAGTTTGTGCCAAATAAACATTGATCAGCAGCATCAGGAAATTTTGGAGCATAATCAATCGTGATGACATCAGCCGACCCTTATCTGAAAGCATCGTCTTTGTTGTTTTATTATTTTAGGATTTTATTATTTTTATGTTCTGTGCTAGAATGTGCATGTACTTTGGTTTATCTTCTAATACCACAGAGAAACTTCACAGTTTGTACATATCAGCATCTGTTGTGTCATCTGTATTCCTTGTTTTAAGCCACTAGTCTGTACAGTGAGGTGGAGGTTGGGTTTAATTATTCGAGCTGAACTGCAAAGTCCCTGGCTAAAGCTGGATCAAAAGAGGTCCCAACCTGGGCCAGGAAAAAGGTCTGGATCCTGACCAACATTTAATCAAAGATTCTTCAACGAACACACTTGAGTCTTCCACAGTCCAAAGTGTTAGATTTTATTGTGCTCTTCGTCACAAAGCATACAACCGAGATACAAAGGGCTCCTGCTTTCATACTGCTCTTAACTCCTTATACACCTTTAAAAAAATCCACAACACCAATTTGTCAAGATGTCTGTGAATCCCCACAATGGTGACTGAAGTCACATGCCTCAAATGAGTTAGGTTTCTGTTCCTCTTTACTTTTAATGACTGCCATGCTGCTCTGAAAAGTACATGTACAACTTGTAAGTATCTAAGAGTGATTTGTAAAATTATACAGGTATGATATGTCTACCCAAACTATAATGACTACATAACTGTGTGTATGTTACATCAGCCTCTGGGACATCCTCCCCAGCTCATTACCTGCCTCTCTACAGAGTCTCTCCATCTCCCTCCTTCTTTGTGTGTTATTATTACCTGCAGGTGTGCTGGAGTCAGGGCAACCACTGAGACAATAACATTTGTTTGCATATCCTGTAATATTACTGTATAGGCGTCATAATGTGGATGTCTCCTAACTTTAAATGAACCTCTCTGTAAGTGAAGGATCACATGCTCCTCTGCGGTGAAAATTGATGATCCCTTTTCGTTTTAAAATCCCTTTTTTTGTCATTGTTTTTAAAAACCTGAACGTCCGGAGACAGGGCTTGCATCAGGCACGGAACAACATGGAAAAGCTACTGCCAAACATTTCTGCATCTAGTTGTCGCCTTCAAGAACCTACACATAAAAAAACAGAGTGTATAAAGTTAAAAAATATGGGGTGTTCAGACAAATAAGAGATGTGTCAATCATAGCGGTGTGATAGAGAATATTCTTATGCATCCTGAAACATCACGATGGAAGTGTGTGTGTGTGTGTGTGTATTTGGATGTGCGTATGTGCCAACAAGCTTTTGTTAAACTGGTTCTGCACCTTTAACCACACTGACGAGCTGGAAAGTCCCTTCTCTCTTTTCTTTCACTTTCTGTTCTCTTCATTTATTTATTATTCAGTGGCTGCAAAAACAAAAACCAGTGGAGGAGAGGAAGTTCTCGAGTTATGTTTGTCTCAAGTGAAATCTCGTCTGTGGGGTCGGACAAAAGTGACCCACTTAGCCCATAGTTGGGTGAATTTATCCTGTTGCACTCTAAGGGAATATGTCAACTCCTCCATAAAGTGTATTTGATAGACTATGTCTATCCAGTCTTCAGTGGAGGGAGCTTGCAGTTTTAGCCACCTATGAGTTATGGCTTTCTTGCTTGCAGCCAGCAGTATTGTCACCAGGATTCTATCTTCGTAATTTATTTCCTGTGGGAAATTGCCTAGATATAAAACATCAAATCTAAAAGGGATTGGGATTATGAATACAGCCTCTAAAATCTGATGAATTTTTTTTCTCCAATACTCAGCTAGAGCAGAACAGGACCAAAATATATGGTAATGATTTGCATTACTGGCCTGGCATTGCCTCCAGCAATCTGAATTAGCTGATGTGTACTGCTTTTGTTGAGGAGTGATAAAAAAATCAAACTAAACTCTTCCAACAAAACTCCCTCCAAATGACACAGGTTGTAGTTACTACACAATTGTAGTAGACACTCCATTGTAGCTGACAGATCTTATGCCATTCCTTTGTGTCCCAAAGGAAGCTGTATATTCTGGAGATAATTTTATTATTGTGTCCAGAGTTATAAGCAGATATGAAGATTTTTATTGTTCCATCCTCTAAATTTTCAAAGTTAAGGTTCTTTGTAATATTTTCCAGGGAGTGCCACAGTTGAAGGAACCTGTAAAAGTCTTGTTGTTCCAAATTATATTCTTCCCTCATTGTCTGAGAGTTCTTTAGCGCCCCCTTGTGTATCAGCATGCAGTAAGCTGTAACCCCATTCTTGGCCAATACTACAAACCGGAAGTCAATGTCAGAGGGGCACCACCTTAAGTTCTGTATATTACACAATCTTTGAATGTCCTTCCAAACTCTCATGGACAGGTTGATAAACGGATTTGTGCTGTTCGATTAGCCTCTTATCAGATGCAACATGCTTGAAGTGGAATCTTATCAGCCATTGCCAACTCCAATTCCTTCCACCTCGCATTGTATCCAGGGTTACACCAACAAATGAGAGGCCTCGGCTGGGCAGCATAGTAGTACTCTAACAAGCAAGGGAGTCCTACTCCCTCATGCTCCTTTTTAAGTTGTAATGTTTGGTACTTAATTCTCGGCTTTCTGCCGTTCCAAATATATCTGGATATAAGTTTATCCCATTCTTTGAACTGCTGAGTTTTTATTTCCACAGGTAGTGTTTGAAAAAGATACAATAGTCGTGATAAAATGCTCATTTTGACTGATTGGACTCTTGAGCTTAGGCTCAGGAAAGGAATTAATTGCCATCTTCTAACATCTGCCTTTAGTTTGGAGTTTAGAGGTCTGAAATTGATGGTAAATAAATTTCCCAGATCTTTGGGTAAATGTACACCCAGGTATTTAAT